>CM031242.1:559187126-559481636 GCA_018340775.1 Taxus wallichiana var. yunnanensis | reverse complement strand
GTCCATCGCAAGAAAAGACTGAAAAGTCAGGAAGGATGAAATACAAGTTCAGAAAGGTGGAGTCTCCATCATATATCGATTGCAATTATGACATCCGAGATACAGAGCTCGGAAATATAGATATTGAGGATTTCTGGAGTAGGGTAAAGAGCTCTTCCCAAACTCCTTGGATGAAGTCGATAGCCGATAGTGGTTTACCTCTTGCAGCGGGTTTTCCCATGTCCACTCAGTGCCCTGAATTCATCTTAGCCTGCACTTCGAGTTATGACTCTGCTTCTCGTTCTGTGAGAAACCAGGCGGGAGAAGTTGTGATCAAGTTGGACGGAGGTTACTTTGATGACCTCCACAAGTTTGCACAATTTTGAAGAATATGGAGAGTTAGATATCAAGTCAGCTCGTAAAGCTTGGGATAACGATCGTGAAGATTATATCAAACACGTAAATAAGAAGTTCTGATCAAAGCCAAACCGCCATCTCCGCATTCCCAAGACTTATCCCCGGAGTGATTTCATTCAGAAATCAATGACATCATCACTCATGAGTCGTTTTTGGTTTACCCGAATCAAATGTTTTCCAAGGGTGGATGTATCAATTCATGATCACCATCAAGAAGAATCAACAAGGGATTGATTGGGGCACTCTCATTAGTAATGAGATAGATTCCCAAATGACAACAGTCTTGTCCACGGAAAGGTTTTATATGTCCTCATATGTCACCTATGCAGCGGCTGGATGAGGAACTATCCCAGGTTGGATATCAAGGGAAACAGGATGGTGAACCAGGTTTATCAGTACTTCCCTCAACTGACAAGAAAAGGGTCTCAAGACCAATTCAGAAGGGTAAATGACGCCTTCTTTTACGAAAACATCTGCAGGTTAAACCCTGAATTGAGGAAAACAAGAATCTCAGATGAGGCCTGGGCTGAAGTTTCCAAATGGGGTTGTGTCTTCTTGCAATTCAAGAAGTTCACATATCTTTGGGTAGTCATGTACTCAGGGGATCCTTTCCATCTGCCCCGATATCCAGGGGATAAACTGATCTTGATGGAATTGGTTAGGCAATTGTTGGATTTCCACAAGTTCCAACAAAGTAAACATAAGGTTGTTGTATCTTTCCCAATTTCTATTGGAAGATACACTTGTTCGATAGTGGTGAAAGCTAAAAATGTTGTCCATGAGCTTCAGGACAAGTTGAAGAAGCATATGAAGCCCCGAGATGGGTTTGACATTTGAGGAGTCCTCAGGGCGTATGGAACCCTGCACCTGCACAGACCAAGCATAGAAGACATTTGGATTGATCTACATGATGAGGTTGTTGTTCGCAGAAAGGATCATAGCAGATTGACACTTGCTGAGATTCAAACACTTGAGCTTGCATAACTTACCGAACGCATTTCACTAGCGATAATGAAAGTGTTCGGATCTTTCCTATGATGGATCGAATGAAGATCAATATGTTTTCCCACCTATTGATTGGTCTGTTAGTGAAAAAAGCCTCCATTACGGTATAGGTCGGCTCGATTCTTGCACGCACCAAAGCATGGCTCTCCTCTTGGGGAATGAGTTTTAAAGATGATAAGTTTTCAAAGTTGGGTACCTTCGGAGGCGGCCCTCCAAAAGGAAAAGGACAAAAATCTTCTAAGGGGCCTATAAAGGTCAAGTTTGTCAAAAAGCGAAAAGAAAGAGAAATCTCTTCAATTATCTCTCTAGTTGAAACGGTGGATGTCCCCGAGAATCACAAATACCACCAAAAATAGGAGAAGTTACTTTGGAAAGAGAAGGAAGCCACCTCTGTTTTCATCGTTTGTGATCGCCCAACCAGAAGAGACCTTATCTCTTGTATCCCGGGATTTGGAGTCTCGAATCTGCACCTCCCCCTCACAACCACTCCTACCTCCTCATTCTCCATCCACTTCTTCAATCATGGCCAGCATCTTCTCTGGACTCTCACCCCTCTCTGCTGGGACCCAAGTAATCACCAACACGCCCCCTCCTGTGCCTCTTTTTACTGAATCTGTTACCACATTGGTAACTATTCCCTCTCCACTAGTAGAACCTTCTCCCCTTGAGAGTATGATACCAGCTTCTACAACAGTGGCAACTCCCTCTGATACGCCGCAATGGCTACTCGAGAAAACTCCGAGGAAGAGGAAGGTGATTGTACCCATACCAGCCTTTGATTTCAGCTCACTCAAGGCTTCTACTGCTAAATCAACCAAGAAACCTAAAACAGTTTCAAGGGTTTTGGTGGACGCTTCAAGGGATAAGTTCGCAGAGATCGCCACTCCCGTGACTGACAAAACTAAAGAGGACATAACAGCCTCTGATTATCAGATAACCAGGGTGGCTCTAGGAAAAGTGACAGCAGAAGGGGCACAACAAGATGCGCGGGATGCCACAAACGTGTTGTGCCAGAAGTTGAAAGAAACAAAAGACAGTAGAGATGAGCTTAAAGGAAAGGTGGAGCAGTTGACTGAGGTTTTTCTTAAACTCTCAAAACCCCTTGAATCCATACCATCTTCTTCTATCCCTGTCGGATTTGATTTCTCATCAGTGCCTACAATTGAGAAGATTAATAAAAAAGGAAGGGTGGTCGATGAATGGATCCAAAGGCTGCTCCAATAGGGGAAGGAAGTGATTCAAGACGTTGTGAAAGTTTATCAATCTTTGGGGGACATTCAGAAGGATGGAGAGAAGATGGACGATGATTTCTCTCAAGAAATTGGACATCTTGATTTGAATTTTGAAGCTCTCCAGGTATTAAAGCAAATACCATCACATCTCTTGGTAGAAGAAGGCATCATCCCACATACGGATAAGCATTTCCAGGTGACCAAAAGGAAGAAAAACTTTGTGTTTTCTTTTAATCATTTTGAAGAATAGAAGTTGAGATTATTTTGCAAACTTTGTGTTGTGGGATATATCTTTCTTAAGACATTGTTCTTACGTTCATAATCTTAAGCTATTCTTTGTTTAGCACCTTAATGTTTCTAATCATTTCAGACATTATATTTATGATCTAAAGCCCGTATGATTATTTCGTGCTCTGTGTTTACTCGAAAGAAAATACGTTTCTCTCATTTCCTTTCCATTGTTCTTCTTTCATTGTAATAGTTTCCGACTCAATTCATTTACGAAAGCAATACCTTTGAATCGTGTGGATGTGGATTTCGGGATTTTATCCCAACCCCAATGGTTAGATTAGTGTGAATACTGTATATATTGTTTTTGCTTTGTTTTAGATTAGTAATAAGCAGGCAGCTTCACTGTCTTTGAGGAGGGATTTAATCCCATATACGTGGTTGAACCTCATATTTTGGATTGACAAAATATCCAACCAACACCATGTCCCTAAGAAGATTCATAACTCTACATTTCCTCAAGATTTTATCATGCCTACTTTCACATGTTTTGATGATACTGGTGACCATCATGCTCATATTTTACATTACCATATGTTTATGGCCTCTCATTCTAATGATAGATTTTTACTTTAGGCCTTTCGATACAGTCTTATCAACTAGGAATTACAATGGTAAACTCATCTCCCCTTTGGGTCCATCAGTACTTTCTATGACATGGAGGATGCTTTCCTCCATCATTTCATCATTAAGAATGGCCCTAGAGATACTTATGATTGCATACTTACACTACATTAGGGATCGTCTGAACCTAGTATGGATTATATCTTTTGATTCAATGCATGTATACATCAACTAATATTCCAACCTATCAATCTAGATAATCAATTCATTTTCTATCATGGCCTAATTCCTCCACTCAAGAAAAGATTACAAGAACATGCATGTGATTCATTCATCCTTCTATGTTATAAATTCATTGACCTCGAACAAGATCTTCTCTCACCACACATCATAGATCCTCCACACATCTCTACAAATATTGTTGTTGACAATTTTTGCACTTGTGTAAAAATGGGCAACTCGAAACTTTGTTATGATGGATAGCATTGGTGAAGTATACCTAAGCTAGGGAAGTTTTTCTTTCAAAGAATATTGTTACTGAATGATTGCATGGAATTTGTAACTATATGTGTTGTCACAAAATGTAACAAATCACATAGTCTACAATTTCATGACTATCTTCAACAAAATAACACAAATCCCTGAAGGAAAGTTGATGAAATGCTAAGTTTTGGAACAATAATCATAATTGCAGATTGCAAAGAAATTAGAGTTCATTAATAGATGTTACAGGTATTCTTTAATATTCTTTCCTTCATCATTAAGACATTCAATTATATTAAAGATTTTTTTAGTTCATCATATAATCCATTCAAGAAAGCAAAAAATGTAGAAAGAAATACACAACTCAATTTAACAATTCAATGCTTTATTGATAAGGAAGTTCAAATGCTCCCACACAAGCTGTGGGATGTAATTGGAAAGTAAAGTACAGTGCTTGAAATAAGAGGTACACATGCATGAAAGAGAAAATAGAGGTGTATGATTGAACCCATCATTTCCTTGGTCTTCTCCTTTGGTTGATGTATCTTCACCTTCAACTTATTCCCTCTTCATATTCATCATTGGAAGTATTGTACCTAAAAAGAAGAAAAGAGGAAGATTATGAGTTAAGAGCTCATGGTTAATCCATATTCCTACATTGTCCTTTTTCGTGCATATGGATCTCTTAACAAAAAGATATCTAGATTACTTGAAGATCATACTGCATACATGATCTACTCACTTAGGATGAAGGAGGAAAGAGAAAAGAAAACTACGGACTTAAGAGAGGCCAAAAATCCTAAATATTTTCTAACTATTTCCTTAAGTGTGCATGTGCAAGTTTAAGTAAAGAGGAGAATAAATCATGTTTTACATCCTTGACTTAGATAAAGGTTGTAATTCTCAAATGATTTCCATCCTATGGTACATGAAGCAGATAATTCATAAGTATATGTTCCCGATTGCAACTAAAGAAGAAGGGATTCTGAGGAAATTTTGACAGGATTCACCATGTGAAATGGACCTTTTAAAACTTTCCAACATACATATCAAAGTTGTAATAAAAGGAAATGTAGTATTAAATAGATTGCAAAATCAAGAAGAAATAAAGAAGTTTGAATCCCATATCAAAGGAGGGATACCCAAATATGGGTTGAAATACCTCAAGCCACAAATTGAAAAATACATGGGTATATACATATTTTGGAAAAAATAATTCATTCATGCAAGATAGTTAAAAGTCCATATATAGATGTATTGCAATAAAACTCCAAGGAAACTCCAAAGAAAAGCACCAATTTCATTTATTAAAGTGCACTACTAAAGACAATTGATGTATTATGGAAAAGATGCTACAGAGGTTCAAAATAGAATCTGATTATATTTTTAGAGAAAAATAATAAATATAAGTAGCGCGAATGCTCAATGAAATCTCTCGAAGTGGGGATCGAAAATCTTAGGCAGCAATATCAAAGGCACCAAGAGCCAAAGTTTCGGAAGAGTAACAGATCATGTAGAAGAGAATTGATTTGGTAAAGAGTAGAGCTTCATGTTTTCATCAATGGCCGAAGATAGAAATTTTGCAGAGCTTGGCTAAGACAAATGGAGCTACAATATGGAATACCCAGAATGGAAATTATCTAGAAAACCCTCCACAGTCGGTTTGAAGAAAGCTAACAGTAATAACCATGAAAACTATGACGATATAAGCTTATCAGCATCAAGCAAAGCAAAATATTGATATTACTGAGCCATTCACAGAATGATGAATCTAGAGTCACCTCCATGAGTTAGGAAATGAAGATCCAATGGTAATGGCCAAATCATCAAATTGAAGGAGCCATCAAAAATTTCCACCTCAAAAGAAGGTTCATCAAGAATAGTGATTCAATAAGCCAACACAAAAACCATGGAAGCTAACTCGCAAAACTCGGTAAATGTACAACCATACCAATCTCAAGAGATGAGATTCCGAATCCAACAATGGCATTAAATAAAATATTTCCTGGGTTTCACCCGCGAACCGAGGCAAAATAAAAAATGAATGGGGTTTAGTTTTTTTAAACTCACCCATCTCAATTGTGGCTTAACCTAACTCACCCAAATTTAGTGATCAAATGATCAAAAATCAAAAGCATTGAGATCAATGCTCATAATTGATCACCGAAATTCAAGAAAACCACCATGGTGAAAGTTTTTACCAACCACATTCAATGCAAGTAAGAAATGTAGAAGATCAACTAATGAGGTTACATCATACAAAGGATCAAATGGAGGAAATCAAATCACCAAAATCGATGCAAACCTCAACTTGGCTCATGAAAATGGCGGGTCTTTTGGTTGACTTAGCACTTTTATTATTTTTTAAAAAGTGTCAAATTGGTCTCGCATGCACGATTGAAATATGATTCAATGTAGAGGGAGGGCCCTTTTACATTTTGAGACATTTGAAAAATGATGTAAAGTCGTAAAATGACTTGTGGCCCCACTCATGTCAAAATTCAAAAGTCAAAAGTTGAGAACATATTCAATAAGTCGAAGCGGACCGTCGAATGTTTTTGCCTTTAAAACTTTTGAATATTTTTTTTTAAAAGGGAGAAAAGTTTAAAAGTGTCCCTCGCCCCGCTAAGGACCAAATAAGGCCATGTACTCAATAAAGTCAAAGGTGGAGAGTCGGGTCAATTTTATATTTTGAGCCCTTTTTTAAACAAGGGAAAAAAGTGTTTAAGTCACCCACGACTCTACCCAAGCATCAAAATTTAAAATCGGGGAAGCGAGGCCACCGGGGCATTTTAAAATTTTATCCTTTTTCAAAAAAGGAAAAAAAGTATCAAAAGTAAGCCACAATCCCACTTTGACCAGATTCAGACACGTGTAAGGCCTAGATTAAAATCAAACAGTTGGTGGAATATTAAAAAAATGCATTTTCTATCAGAAACATGAAAAGAAGGATTTTCCAGGCCCATTTTCGGATCAATTTTTTCCTACATGGATGAGATTTTTGAGGTAATAAAATATAGAGTTCTTCAGAGAACCTTTAGTAGAGCCTGAAGTTATTAATGGCGGCCACGAGAAAAATCTTGTAGATATTTTCTAGCATCAAATCGAGGTTAATAATTTAATTACCAAAACCGATTAAGTTTGCAATATTTTACATCTTAATTCAAGTCCTAAGTTCACTAGATTCAATCATGGTCAGAGAGTAATAAATTTTTCTCACCCATAGAGAGTAAAGTTGTATGCCTTCAAAAACTCAGAAAAGGACAGATTAGGAAGAAGACAAATCAGCGTAGGCACGGGAAAGAAAGCTTGTTGATCAAACAAACCTTATTTTTAGAAAATCCTCTAGACATGCTTTTCTTAAAAATAGAATAGTCGAATGCGATTGACTAAAGTGTAATCGATGGCTATTAATGCCTATTTGTATTTGCATGTTCTATTTTAATTCCTTTATTTATTAATAGATGAAGGATAAAAATAGGATGCATAAAGTAAATTTTTGTCATATTTTAGGAAGGGTGGGAAATATTTTTCTATATATTGTGTGCCTTGACAAAGCACAAAGGAGGAGTGAGAGGAGTACTTTTAGATACAAGAGTGTTGAAACAATTTTTTGCCAGTTTTACCCTTTGAATGTGAAGTATTTTCTGCCTTTCCAATTATTTGTAGTCTTGTGTATGTTTTCATTAATATTTTGAGTTTGAATTCCCTGATTAATTATCTTACCCTGTTACAAAATTAGTAATTTCTGCTAGATATTAATGTGTATGTGTAACTTGGTAGTATTATTGCGATTTTATCCCTCAATACATCAAAGTGTTTACGCTTAATTATATTCATAAAACTGTTGGCTTGTGCATACAAAATACTTTCCATATCAATTGTGCATATACTCAGTCAAAGACCTCATACAAATTTGGTGTATCACCTCAGTTTAAATCTTTATATAGTCTTTTTTTACCCTTAAACTCCAAAAAATCAGTTTAGGATACATAAAAAAGGAACCGGCCTTGATACCAGAGACTCGCCTCAAAATACGAATACCCACAGACCTGAGGTGTTTCCATTGTATGTACAAAAGAGAGAGATCCATTTTTACAACCTTAGAAAACCTACAACCATCTCTCTCTACAGGGTGCACTTTCAAGAGAATATTTTTTTTGGCATGCCTAGTGGGAAAACAAATCAGATCAACATACAAGTTACAAATATCTACATCAGATCTACAATAGATTTATCACAAATTAAAAGTTACTTTCGGGACAGCAAGTGTGAGCAATTCTTTCTAAAGATTTAAAGATCTTTTTGGCGACTCTGTGAACTTGATCCTAGACTAGTATTTCAGCATGTTCCATGCCTAAAGTGACTACAATATCATCGGTAAGAGGAATCCCTCTTGAGTTTGTTTCTTTACCTTTGAATTCTGCAAGAAGGAGAAGAGTTGGTAATACTTTACCTTATAATAGACCTAGTTTTGATAACCCTCCACCTAGTATTCCTTAACCACGTGTCAATTTTTCTATTCGGATCCCGCTTTCAAATGGCTATTCAACCACCAAGGAATTTTGTGACCTTTACTAATGGCAGCCCATTAGTAATCCCAGTTTACCATGACATCCCTAATGCTGCCATGAAAATTTTGTCATCATTCACTAGTGAAAATAAATTTACACCTATAGAGCACATTAAAGATGTCATAGCCCTATATGCAATTCATAATATCACTCAAGAGGATGTATATTTGAGACTTTTAGTTGCATCTCTTAAAGGACAAGCTTTGCAATGGTATAGAAATCTAGAGATTGGATGCATAAGAACTTGGGATGACTTAGGTGATAAATTGCTGAAACAATTTCAAGATAATTAAAATCATTTATCTCTCATAGAATAGTGGTCTACCATTAAAATATCTCTCAATGAATTTATGTCTAGTTTCAACATCCATTTTTCCAGAACTTGGGAAAGAATTCCAGCAAGTGTCAAGCGTCAAGATGATCACATTTTTCTTTATTATCTTAGGGCATTAAACAGTGATATTTCAACTATGATTCAGTCTATGGGAGGAGAGACGCTCCCAGCAGCCTATGATATTGCCATCCGAGCTGAAAATAGTCTTATTCAAGCTGGAAAATTAGCACCAAGACCTTCAATGCCTTTTTTGGCAGATTTAGCACCTATTCCTCATCCTATCACAATTATAGAACCTATTATTGTAACCCCATTAGATGACGTATTTAAAGCTTTGTAGACTATGGGAAATAAGATTACTTCAATTGAGAATAGGCTTGCATTACCTAGTAGACCTTATCAGGCTCCTTATCAGCAAAACCAGCAAAATAGGCAGCCTTACCAACATAATCAAAATTATAGGCAACCTTATCAGCAAAGACAGTTTGACCCAAAGGCTCCTAGTTCATCTAACGCTTTAGTCCAGTTAATATGGCTACTGAAGAGTGGTGTCAACCTTGTAATCAACCTCATTCAGTTGTAAATTTCCTAAATGCTTTTTTGAACATAAGTCTTGTTGCACAACCTCAATCTAAAACATTATTCATGCCTCAAATGGAGGTTGGGCAGCAAGAAAGTCATGTTCAGAAAGCACCTGAACAAAACTTAGTCAGTTTTAGTGAGGATGATTTCATTGCAGTTACTACTAGGGCTCGGAAAAGGTCACAAAGAGAAAAAAACAATAGAATAGGCATGTTCTACCTACTATCACTGATAAAACAACAACTATAAGCCCAAAACTAGCTAATAATGCATCTGTTCCTAAAAAAACAATAGGTGTTACAGCTGGTAAAGAACAAAAAAAACAGCTACAACCTGATCTAAGAAGGTTATTTATACCTCAGATATCAAAAGCAGCTGAAGCAGAATTAGTTTTCGCCAAATCCTATGCTAAAATATTAGAATATGTCTCTAAAATTATTGATTCTTTTAACATTGTTGATGTAATGAAAAATCATAATGTAAACATCTCAATGTGGGATTCTCTAAGTATTCTAGGACAGTAGGATTTACTCTCTCATGAACTAGCTAAGCTACAGATTTCTTCTAAAATAGCAGAAAAGTAAGTCCAAAAAGTAGACATGTTCCTTGGAACAATGGAACAAGATTTCATCAAAGAAGTTAAATGGATAGTTCAGAAAATCTTAAATGCTCATGACATCAAGATGCCACCACCATTTTATCTATCACTTATTATTGGAGAACATATTGTTCATAACTATATGGTGGATACTGGTGCAAGTAGCATAGTTATGCCTAAAGCAATTGCAAAAAAATTGGGCCTGCAGTATGAACCTACAGAAAAGAGTGTCTTATAGTTGGATGGAACTACAACTAATATGGTTGGTGTCATCAGAAATTTAGAGGTAACATTGCATGTTTGCCCAAATGTTTCCATTTTGCAAGATGTTACTATTGTAGACTTACCTCCTTACTTTGCTATCTATTTATCAAGTTACTTCATAGAAAAAATAGGAGGCTATGTCTCTTCAGATTGATCTTTCTTATTTTTCACTACTCATTATGGGACGAAGGTTAGGATCAATTTAGAACCATTAGCCAGATTTCACATTAAGCCTCACGCTTCTAATGCAATAGCTAATTATGCAGCCTTAGACCAGTCTGATTTTGATAATATAGCTCATGTTTCAACACTAGATGGTGTTTCTAACCTGTTTATGGATGAAAAGACACATGAAGAACACACTCATGATCCTTTCAAGGAAGTTGAAGAACACCTGTTTGGTGTGTATTGCTTGCATGAAGAAAATTCAATGGAAGGGATTTGGAAGCTTCATTTCGATGGAGCTAAAAATAAGAAAGGACAAGGAGTAGGTTTGATGCTCACTTCCTAACAAACGAAATTTATTTCTCATTTTTGAGTCTCCAATTTTCATGCACTTGCAATCTAGCTCAATATGAAGCATTAATTCATGGCTTACTTTGGGTCATAAAGAGAGGAATTAACATGCTACAAATTTTTGGTGATTCTGAGTTGGTTATCAATCAAGTAATAAATTTAAATGTTTGTAAGAATCCATTAATGAAGTCTTACAGACATAGAGTTTCAAACTTAATGGAAGATTTTGAAGCTATTAACATTCAATCCATTCCTAGAACAAAAAATAAACATGCAGATAGAATTGTAGCAATTGGTGCCAGTTTTGAAATGCTGGAACAGATTGAAAATAGAAAAATTCAGCCTCATATATAGCTAATTGTCAGGCCTTCGATACATAAGAATGACTTGAATTGACAGGTTTTTGAAAGTAATGATCAAATATGCAGGTTTTCTACTGCAAGAAGCTAAATTATCTGTAGTAAATCAAGAGAAATTACAACACTTATATGGTGACCAGATTCTTCAGTTAAAGAAAAACAAACTGCCTCGAGGTCTATTCACACTAGAAGACATCTTCATCTGATGATCAGTTAAGAAAAAACAAAACAAATATGTCAACGCATGCTGATAACTATGAAGAGATCTCAATTGATGAAGGGAAAAAAAATGTTTCTTGAAAAGGTATGCTCCTTGGCTGAAAAACATTCATTTGTTAATCTTTGCAAAGAATTTAAAGATGTTTTCGCTTGAGATACTAAGACCTGAAAGGGTTTGATCCTAGTTTAGCACAACATACTATTGAATTATAGCCAAATTCCAATCCAGTTAGGTAAAAAAAGAGGCCTGTAAATCCCAAAATAGAGCCCTAAATGAGGAAATAGTTATCTAAGTTGATTGAATCAAGTATTATCTTTCCAATTAAGCATTCTAGTTGGGTATCCAATCTTGTTCCTATTAGAAAGAAAAATAGAGAAATTAGATTATGTGTCGATTTTAGAGATCTAAATAAAGCTTCATTAAAAGATCACTATCCACTTCCAAATATGGATCACATTTTGAGAATAGTTTCTGGTTTAGATAGACTATCTCTTCTAGATGGCTATAGTGGATAATCAGATTTTAGTTCAAGAAGAAGATAGGTATTGTTATCTCTTGAAAGTGCACCTTGTAGAGAGACGAATGTAGGTTTTCTAAGCTTGCAAAATTGATCTCTCTTTCATAGATACAATGGAAATGCCTTAGGTCGTGGGTATACTTATTTTGAGGTGAGTCTCCAAAGATGTCAAGGCTGGTTCCATATTGATGTATGCTAAATTGATTTATGGGGTTTAAAGGTAAAATATGGTTGTAAAATAATTAAAACTAAGTTGATACAACAAATTTGTATGAGGAATTTTTAGATACAGGAGTGTTGAAGAAATTTTTGCCAGTTTACCCTCTAAATGTGAAGTATTTGCTTTGCCTTTCAATTATTTGCAGTCTTGTGTATGTTTCCATTAATCTTGTGAATAAAAAATTCCTGTTAATTATCTTACTCTGTTGTAAATTGAGTAATTTATGTGTGATATTAATGTGCACGTTTAGCTTATCACTATTGTTGTGATAGTTTCCCTCAATAACTCAAAGTGTTTAACCCTAAACATTCTGCAGAAAACTGTGTTATCTCTCGAAAGTGCACCCTGTAGAGAGACGACTATAGGTTTTCTAAGCTTGCAAAATTAATCTCTCTCTTTCGTAGATACAATGGAAACACCTCAGGTCTGTGGGTATACCTATTTTGAGGTGAGTCTCCGGTATCAAGGCCGGTTCCTTATTGATGTATCCTAAATTGATTTCTAGGGTTTAAGGGTAAAATATGACTGTAAAGTAATTAAAAATAAGGTGATACACCAAATTTGTATTAGGTATTTGACTGAGTATATGCACAATTAATATGTGAAAGGATTCTTGATGCATGAACCAATAGTTTTCTCTGAATGTTAAGGGTAAAACACTTTGAGGTATTGAGGGAAAGTATCACAACAATACTGCTAAGCTGAACATGCACATTAATATCATGTAGAAATTACTGAATTTGCATGGTAAGATAAATAACTAGGGAATTTACAGTCACAAGACTAATAGAAACATACAGAAGACTTTAAATGATTGGGAAGGAAGAAAATACTTCACACTCAGAAGGCAAAACTGGAAAAAATTGCTTTAGCACTCATGTATTTAAAAAGTCCTCTTTGTGCTTTGCAAAGGCACATAATATATAACAAGAATAAAAAATTTCCCTCTTCCTAAAAATAGTACCAAGGCTTGTACTCACCCATGCATATTATTTTTATCCTTTATTTAATAATAGATAAAGGAAAAAAATAGAGCATGCAATCATAAATAGACTTTGATAGCCTTGATTACAATACAGTCAAACTGAAGTTGACGGTTCTAATTTTAAGAAAGCAAGGTTAAATAATTTTCTAATAATAAGCTTGCTTGTTATGCTTGTTATGCTTGTCTCTCTCCTTTGAACATGTAACTTGTCTTCTTCTATGTTCTATCCTCTTGTGAAACATGCAACAAATCAATTCTCTACCTATGAGTAAATAATTCAAATATTTGTAATATTTGCAAAAATAAACATCCAATGTGGGGACAATTTTCCATGTGCACATGCTCTGACATTCACATCTCTTTCTAAGTGGTCACATGAGTGACACTCTACAAATCAACTCTAGCTCCTTGAAGTGGGGACCACTTTTGCACTTTACCATCTGATGAGTACGAGGTAACTTTGTAAGTATTAAGGTAAGTGTTCTTTGACTATTGGTTTGGATGGCATATTACATAGTTTAGACCTTATACAAGGTCAATACAAACAATGTAATTCGGCCACCCTTTGATAACACATGCCATATCATAGTCCGCCACTTTTGGTCTTGGTTATCATTGTGAGCATGTATAATTGTCGGGCCCCTTTTGGTTATTTAGGAGATAGGCTATGGTGGTCAAAAGTCAATATGGAATTATTTTCTTTTGAACATGGGGTTGGCCCCCTCTCCATGATGGCTCACCCCTCGGTATGTTTGTCGGTGGCTTATATAACTCATGTTGATTTTCTTTGATAAAAATGATTAATCTTGGGCTGTTGATTTTTTCCTCGATGCATTCGATGCCATCGATCTTTAACTACGAGTTAGGTTTTCTAACCTAGAAATTAAGGCGATCGGTGGGAACTGACCGTAGTTATTTGCTTTGATCTTAGAGCTTAATCCTTGGCCCTTGATATTTGTCCTTCTGATCTCAACCCATTGATTATTGAATGTGGTGGAGTTAGGTTTAACTGCGTTTGAGGCGGGTGAATTAAAATAGCTCAAACCCCATTCATTCTCTCCACTTTACATTTGGTTTGTGGGTGAAGCCTTGAAAAAATTCTTTCAAACCTCCATTATTGATATTTGGAAGCTCAGCTAAGCTCATTTGGTCCTATGTTCCTTCTTTGTTTCTCTCAAGCTCTCTTCTTGGCTATACATTTGATCATTTTTGAGCTTTTGAGAGATTATGGGGGTGTCGTTGTTGATTATTCTTGAGCTGCGCCATTGTTCGTTTGGTCCACTTTTCCTTCGAGCATCCGTATTTCTTGTTTTTCACTCTATCAGAGCCCTATGAGAAAGGTCATTGTGGTCATGAAGAGGTTACCTGTGTATGTTTTCTTTACAATTGTAATTTTGATGATTTCTTCAACTTTTCTTAGAAACATTCGTAAAGTTGAGGCATGGATTTCTTCTTCGAGCACTGATACTTGTGTTTCCCTTTTCTCTGTATTATTTACGCTAAGTTGTTGGATAGATGAGCTCGAAAAGACTATGTGAATATTGTGTTTGCTCTAGACTTCTGAATTTTTGGACACGAAGCTCTCTGTAATTGGTGAGTTTCTTTTCTTACTCCATTCCCTTAATACCCATTAATGGGTCTTTGTTCATTGCCAGGATTTGTGATTTCTAAAACGTGGGTACTTGTAGATCTCAATGTTTGTTCTAAAAACTTTTAACTGTATGGTTGATTGACTATTGTGTTATGAACTCATATTTTGTTTGAGAGCTTTGTTTTGTTTATTTTCTAAAATCTGAGTACTTAAAGCTCTTGTATCTTGATCTATATTTTGTGGTTCATATTACACCTGTTATCGTGCATTTGATGTTTGAGCTGTCATGAGGGTTTTGAGATCCTTCTGGGAAGGTCGTTCTCTTGGACTCTACAACTTTAGATAATTGTAACTTGTCCACCATTTTCTTTCTTTTGAGCTTGAATCTATTTATAGCTACTTTTAGCATTACTGAGCTCAAAAAATTGTTATTTTCATGGCCGTTTTGACTTCAATGGGATTCTATGACTTGAATCTAAAGTTCGTGCTTGGAAAACATGGATACCATGATTGATCTTAAGCTTTTAGTTTTCTGATTCATTTGCCCATATGGGTATGGATTTCTTCTTTTTGAGATTTCAGTTACTCTGTAGATGGGGTTTTACACGAACTTGTTGTGTATCACATACAATTTTTCTCGTAGCTTGAAATTTCTATTATTTATCAATAGCAATGGTTTCATTCTTCCTATTATGGCCCAACTGTAGTCTATATCTGTAAAACACTTCTAGTTTAGCCTATCTCGAACCCCAGATGGTTACTTGAGGGTTTTCTCAGCTTCGATTTTAACTAGTAAGTTTTTACTTCCTTTCCTGATTTATGGATACCCATTTAATGGTTTGTCGACTAAAACTAGAAACTGTAACTTCCTTCCTTGGATCTGATTTTCAATACTCAAAATGTCTATAAATGGATCTGTTTAATGGCTATCTACACATGTATTTTTAATTTTTGGTATGAGACAATGCAACCCAGATTTGGGTATCCCTCCTTTGATATGGGTATTCAGACTTCTTCATTCCTTCTTGATTCTGAAATTTGTTTTGAGGAATAGAATGACTTCAGGAAAGATTGAGATCCACTTCTTGTTACTTAAAACTTTCGGTTCCTCACGATTTTTATCGACTTTGTGCTACTCCACATTTCATCCTTGTGTAGATTCCTTAATTTCATGTTTAGCACCTTGGGGTTTGCTCTCTATTTGAGCTTTTGGTGTCTTCTTCTATTCTGATTCAAACTCAGTCAAATCTTCCCATTAGTTTCAGCTTTGTTGTGTTGAGCCATGGTCAAGGAAATCCCTTTGATTCTTTGTGTGTTTTTTTGGTTCTATTTAACCATGAATCTTGCATTTGAATTTAGCTCTGAAGTATAATGTAGCATACTGTACACTTTCATTTGTCCCAGGTTTGGGCTCGAGGTCTTGAATCATTATGTAAACTTGAAGTTGTTTGGTTGCACTTGTAGCTCCTCTATCACAAATATCTATTCTGCCATTGCTTTCATCTTCTATCCTTCTTGATTATTGTAACTTAGATATTTTGAGATTTGACATATTTTGATAGACAGATAGGCTTGTTCATTTATATTCGGAACTTGCAGTATTAGTACTTTGACTGTTCTTGATTTCATGAGATATTTGTACCTTGTATGATTCTTTCTAGAAATTACAAGTAGTTCACCTATTTTTGATACTATTTTAGGCATAAGCCTTGATTCAGATGATTGTTAAGATCTCTGTAACTTGTTTCTTTTACATAGATGCTTTATTTCCTTTATAGTAACATTTCGCATGTTGGGAAATCTGAAATGTTGACTTTTCATGGCGAATCCTGACAATTTTTTTCCAAAATTTTCTCTTCCATCCATTTCCTGCTATAGTAGTTGTGTTTTCTTATTCATAATATAGAACATAACACTTCATGTTGAAGTTGATTTGGTAAATAAAACTTAGAAATCATAATTGTTTATCTTGATCATGACATGCTTTATTCCTTTTATGTATCACTTCATTTAAATAATTATTTTAAAGCATGTAGTAGTTGAAAGTAGCATGATAAAAAGTTGTAAATGTTCATTTTTCATGGCGAAGCCTTGTCAAAATTTTCCCAAAATCATCTTTATTCTATTTCAGTTGTAACCCTTTCTTTCCACCAACTTCAAATTTCTTGAAATCGACTTATCCTTTTAGTCATGAAATTGAAACATGTACTTTTATTTGCTAGTCTCTTTTATGTACTGTAACTTGTTCCATTTGCATAAAATATTGAGTTTGAGTTACATTAATTCTTCTTTCCAACATGTACTTATGAATTTTCTATTTCTTCTTGGCTGCAACCTATACCTGCACACTTAAGAAAATAGTTAGAAAATACTTAGGCTTTTTGGCCTCTCTTGTGTCCATTTTTTCTTCTTTTCTTTTCTCTTTCTTCTTTCTAAGTGAGTAGAGCATGTATGCAGTCTGATATTTAAGTAAATTATATCTCCTATTTTGAAGAGATTCATATGCATGAACTAGGAAAATAAGGAATATGAATTGATCTCTAAGCTCATAACTGATAGTGCATTTTATTTTTTTCCAGTGCACGATGACTTCCACAAAGAAGATGAAAATGAGTAAAAGTTGGAATGGAGCTACTCTGAACAATGAAGAAAAACCCAAGGCAATGATGGGTTCACTCATACTCCTTACTTTATTTTTCATGCATGTGTACCTCTTATTTCAGTAGATGTACTTTACATTTCTAGTTACATCCCATGGCTTATGTGGGAACATTTGTAATTTCCTTATGAATAAAACATTGAATTTTGTAAATGAATTGTATATTTCTTTCTGCATTTCAACTTTCTATATGGATTATATGATGAACTAAACAACTCAATCATATAATTGAATGTCTTAATCATGAAGGAAAGAACATTAATGAGAACCTGTAATATTCAGTAATGAACTCTGGTTTCTACAATCTGCACTTATGTTTGCTGTCCCAAAACTCAACACTTCACCTATTTTGTAATTTGATGTCTTTATCAAGACAACACAGCTTTCCTTTAGAGCCCTTGTGTTCTTTTGCTAAAGATATCATGAAATTACAGACTATGTGATCCTACATTTTATAAAAGCACACATAGCTGCAGATTTCACTTAATCATTAACTAATTCAGAGTAACCAATAATATCAAAATCCCCTTAGCTCAGTATACTTCACCAATGCCTTACATCATAACAAAGAAGTTTTGAGCTGCCCATTTTTACACAATTATAAAAATTGTCAACATTTCTTGCGATCTGCGGGGAAAGTTTCCTACTAGCTTATAGATCGGTGTTTTGCTCTTGTCCATTGGGCATGGAGTCCAAACATGTAACCAGAATTTGTCTTTCCGAAAGGTCTAACCCTTTCAAAATAGAACTGAAAATTGGAAAGGATTTGGTAAACCAGATCACATGCACAAATGCACTTATTGAATTGAAAAATAATGCAATGTCCAGGGACTACACTTATTGAAGGTAAATCCTACTCTAAAAATCACTGTAAGATTTTCAATAACAGTGTTTGAGAAACATACCATTCATAGGATGGGAAGTTCCTCTCCATTTAGATTCGAAAGTTGAAAAGCATTGTGTTCTTTGAAAGTTGAAATCATGTAAGGGCCACTCTAGATTATATCAAACTTCATGTATCTTCCTGGCTTTGCCCGATCAACATCCCACTTTAACACAATATCTTCTTCATTGAAGATTTTGAATTTGGTTTTCTTTTCAAAATTCTTATTCATTTGTTTCTAATTCTTTTCCATATTCAAATGGGCTTTATCTCTTAGCTCTTATAATTCCATTAACTCTTAATAACGAACCTGTAATGGTTCACTCTCAAGTAGCTCCATTTGATGCAGCAAGTCCAATTCACGTAACTCAACTGAAATAGGCATTCTTGCTTCTTTTCCATACACAAGTTTGTATGGTGAATTTCCAACTGATCTTTTAGGAGTCACCCTATCAACCCAAAGTGCTGATTTCAACATTAGATGTCAAGCTCTTTGATTATCTTTGAGTGTTCTTCTGATGATCCTTAAAAGGTTCTTGTTAGTAATTTCAGCTAAGCCATTACCTTGTGGATAATAATTAGATGAAGAACTTAAGTAAATTCCGTGGTTGACAGCCCAATCTGTTATCTTTGCACCAATAAATGTTAAAGCATTATCTGATATGATAGTTGCTAGAACACCAAATCTACAAACTATTCCTTCATAAAAGGATAGTATCGAAGCTTTATTAGCATCCTTCAAGGCTATTGCTTCATTCCATCGTGTAAACTAATCTGTAGAAGTTAAGATCCAATTATGTCCTTGTGTGACGAAGGCGGGTTTATCATGCCAATAAAATCAAGACCCCACTACATTAAAGGATGATCAACTCAGATAGGCTGCAAGGGCAGCGAAGCCAAACGTTATTTTCTAACAAAGAAAGAATATTTTTTACACTTTCTGATCCATTCAAAACAGTCCTTGAATATGCTAGGCCAATAGTAACCAGATTTCATAATTTTTAAGGCCATAGTACGTGCTGAAAAATGGCCTCCTACGGGTCCTTCATGGAATTCTGAGAATATTTTCTGACTTTTATCATAGTGAACACACCGCAGTAATATTCCATTTATATCTCTTTTGAAAAACACATTATCAATGAAGATATAAGGTACAACTTGTAATCTGAAATACCTTCACTTATTCTTTTCTATACCCTTCAAATAAGAGCCATGCTATAGATAGTTAACCAAATTAGTCATCCATCTTGATTCCTAAATCTCATGAGTGGCCTCACGCTGCTGATTTTCGGTTGAACCATTATTTCTTATTGCTGATAAGTAATTAGAGCATGTTGTTTTGAATCATCTGGTTCTGTAGCTTACTATTTTTCCATATCAGCAATTAGATGTTCACATAAGCCTTTCCCCAACCATCTTAGCAACCTGGATATCAACATCATATTCCATGACCTTCATTATCTAGTTTTCTCTTTTCTTATTCAATTCTTTATTTAGTAAGAATGATTTCACACTTGGATGAGAAACAAGAACATGGATTTTATTGTTTGAAAGCATGTACTTGAAATTCTTTAGTCCTCTAGACTACAGAAAGTACTTGTTTTTCAAGGAATGTGTGCCTTGTTTCATAATCATGCAAGCTTTGTCCAAAGAAAAAAATAGGCTGCTCAATATTTTCATCATTGACTTGAGTTAATATAGATGAGATTGTTTCAGCTTCTGCAAGTGCATACATTGTAAAATCTTTATCGAAATTTGGATTTGCAAGAGTAGGAGCTTGGGAGATAGCTGCTTTGATTGATTCAAATCCTTCTCTCCCTTCACTAGTCTAAGAGAAATTTTTCTCTTTCTTTAGCATAGCTATTAGTGGTTTAACCAATGTTGTAAAATTTGGAACAAATCTTCTAACAAAGTTGATTTTTCCAAGAAAACTCTATAACACCTTCTTATGATGAGGCAATGATAGTGTGATATGGCTTCGATCCTAAAAGGATCAATTGCTAATCCTTGCTTGGAAACAATATGACCAAGTAATTTACCTTGATGTACTTGAAAAGATAGACTTAAGTGGATTCAAAGATATCCCAAATTGTCTGCATAACTGAAAGGTCTGATTTAGATGTATTAGGTGTTCTTCTGGATTTTTGAGAACACGGTAATGTCATCTAAATAAACCAGAATGAATTTATTTAACAAGCTCTGGAAAGCCATGTCCATTGCACGTTGAAATGTTGCACCAACATTTGAAAGACCAAAAGACATCCTTTTGTAAGCATAAGTACCCCACTTGGTGGTAAAAGATGTTTTATATCTATCCTCTTCCTAGACTAAAATCTGATTATATCCACTATAACCGTCTAGGAGAGATAATCTATCTGCACTAGAAACTGTTCTTAAAATTTGATCCATATTTGGGAGTGGGTAATGATCTTTTAATGAAGCTTTATTAAGATCTCTGAAATCTACACATAGTCTAATTTCACCATTCTTCTTCCTAACAGGAACAAGATTGGCTACCCAACTTGAATGCTTAACTGAAAGATAATACCTGATTCAATCAACTTAGATAATTCTTTCCTCATTAGAGGCTCTATTTTGGGATTTACAGGCCTCTGTTTATGTCTAATAGGTTTAGAATTTGGCTGTAACTCGATTGTATGTTGTCTTTGAATCGGGATCAATTCCTTTCCATTCTTGGTATTTCCAAGTGAAAAATTCTTTAAATTCCTTGCAAAGATCAATAAATGACTATTTTTCAGTTAAAGAACATACCTTTCTAAGGAACAACTTTTTCCCTTCATCAACTGAGATCTTTTCATAATTATCAGCATTGGTTAACATCTTAGTCTTGACCTTTCTTAACTAATTTTCAGTGTTGAATATGTTTTCCAATGTGACCACACCTCGAGGCAGTTTATTTGTCTTCAACTAAACAATCTAGTCACCATATAAGTGTTGTAATTTATCTTGATTAACTGCAGAAAATTCAGCTTCTTACTGCAAAACCTACAGATTTGATCATCACTTTCAAAAACTTGAAAATTTTAATCATTATCAGGTATTGAGGGCTTGACAATTAGATTTATATGAGGCTGAAGTTTTCTATTTTCTATATGTTCTAGCTCATCAAAACTAGCACCAACAAATGCAAGTGTTTCCGCATGCTTATTTTCAGCTCTAGGAATGGACTGAATATTAATAGCATCGAAATATTCCATTAAGTTTGAAACTCTATCCCTGTAAGATTTCATTAATGGATTCTTACAAACATTGAAATTTCTTACTTGATTGATAACCAACTCAGAATCACTAAAAATCTGTAGTATGTTGATACCTCTCTTTCTAGCCCAAAGTAAGCCATGAATTAATGCTTCGTATTTAGCTACATTACAAGTGCATGAAAATTGGAGACTCAAACATGAGAAATACCTTTCATTCATTGGGGAAGCGAGCATCAAACCTAATCCTGTCCTTTCTTGTTCTTAGCTCCATCGAAATGAAGCTTCCAAATTCCTTCAGTTGAATCTTCTATTTTAGATAGCAAGGGAAGTGTATTTTCGTTGTGCATACAATACACACCAAATAGGTGTTCTTCAACTTCCTTAAAAGGATCATGAGCATGTTCTTCCACCATATTTTCATCCATAAACATGTTAGAAACACCATATAATGCTGAAACCTGAGCTGCCTCATCAAAGTCAGAGTAATCTAAGGTTGAATAATTAGCCACTGCATTTGGAGAGTGAGGCTCAATGTGAAATCTGGCCAATGGTTCTAAATTTATAGTAACTTTGTGTTGTAACTAGTAGTGAAAAATAAGGATGAATCTGAAGAGAGATAACCTCCTATTTTTGTTGTGAAGTCTCTAGATAAGCATAAAGTAAAGTATGGAGGTAAATCCATAACAATAACATCTTACAGAATAGAAACATTTGGGAAAGTATATAATGTCACCATGCGCGGAAAAGCGACGAAAAGCGGCGTGAGAATCTACAAGTGACTCTTCCACGTACCCGACCTCTCGAGGTCGTGCCAAGACAAATGGTGGGGGGTAGAATATGCATTGGATTCAGACAAACTAGTTAGGCAGTCTAATGTCTTCGACACGCACTAATGGAATTTGTGAATCTAAGGCAAAGAAGGCCCTTCTAACTTGGACTGGTGTGATAGATCGATCAGCAAGGATGACTGCTCGAAGGCTCCAATCAATATCGAGCTCTGGCGTGATTCGATCTATGGGTTGCGGAATACGTGGAAAATGACCTGGGATAGTTTCGTGTATGTCTCCTGATAAGGTCATATAGTGGATGGTGAATATAATTGACTTTTATGGACGATTTTCTGGCCTAGTCCAGAATTCTCTAGCTTCGTTAGCCGCTATATTCAGTAAGGACAATTGTTCGATGATGATGGGTGGAAGTGGAGTGGACTGAAATACTAGTGTGCGTAGGCCAGTGTCTATATCTAATTCTCTTATGGATTCGTTGGGCTGTGGGATCTGTGGATCACAACCATAGACTCTTGGTTGTTGCGGTCCTGTTATGGTCATACGCGAGATCAAGTTCTAATCCCTAGTATCCAGTAATCGTATGCTTTCTCAGCTTCTATGTTTAGAACCAACAGTTGTGCAATCTTCTCAGAATACCTCACAGGCGTTCTCGCAACCTGGATTCTTAAGCTGGTATCTATATCTACGAGGGTGTCTCCAGCGTCTGGCTGTGGAACTAAAGGATCGCACCCGAATGTTTGTTCTCTTTCAAACCCTTCTACAGTCATGTGGATGATTTTCTAGGGTAATCTGTAGTTTGGCTGACTTGACCAAAATGCATGTGCCTGGTCGTCTTCTATGTTTAATCCTCTTAACTGAGAACTGATCAGTTGTAAATCTGTGGTTGTTCGGAATACTTGTATTCTGAGATTTTGGTCTATGTCAACTATTGCTGTGACGAGGTTTGGTTGAGGCACGATTGGCTCAAATATATATTCCCTGGGCTCCTGAGGTCCCGTGATTGTCATACGAAACAAAATGCAAATCTAAGCGTAACGTGAAGCAAATTCTAACTACATGAAATAAATCTAACATGTATAACTTTTTATTCTTCTAAGAAATCTTTTAAGAATTTTAAGGAAAGCAAAATATTTTAAGCGTATCTAGAAATAATAATTAAATAAAAATTTAAAAAAGACAAGATAACCGAGTGTAGTTATTTTCCTGTGCGATTTGTAGAATTATTCTAAATAAATAAAATAGCTCGTCTAATCTATCTGCAAGATTCTCGATCCTACCTCAGAAGTGAGGAGTGAATCATAGTTTCTCAGAAACTATCAATCCTCACAGCTTCCTTGGTAATATCGAGAATAGAATTTACTGAAATGAAGCAATTTATCTATTCTATTTGATATGATTCTAACTAGAACTTTGAAAGTTAAACCTGGATTCCGCAGAACAGTGGTGAATCCGATAGTGTGTGTGATCTCGTCCCCTCAGTATGATCTCCTCGTTCTTTTGTGTTCACGTGGATCCAAAAAGCGTGTAATGCTAGCACCGATAGGAGTAGAATTTTGGACAAGGACAGCTCGAATGTAGACCAAAATGCGAGTAGGAGAGAGATAGCGCAAGAGTACTGAGCTTGGCTTATGCGATTCCTAGCGGATTTTACTGGGAGTCATGCAACATGAAGCGACCAGAACTTGTAACTATCCTATACGAAGAGAAAAACCTGCAACTTTAATGGCTTCCTAAGCTACTCTGTTCTAATGGATTGGATAAAATAAAGACACCGCTTGCACAAAAATATTCGGATATGTGGCTTACCAACAAATTTCGAATAAAGCTAACCAGTGCATATAATGAACTCATTAATAAGAACTCTAAGCAACAATGAAAATTAAATCTACAGCAAAGAGGAATTCAGAGGCAAGCTTTAGACTAGATTTGGATGAAATAACAGCACTGCCTGCACAAGATGGGTATGTGGCTTACCAACAGCTGAGCAATTTAACAAAAGATGCAAGTGAATTCAAGCTATGGCTTCTAAACAAGCTAACTAGCTAAAACACTAAAATGAGGAAATGAAAGCAAAGCTCAAACTCCAAAATCCAGCCAAAATTCAGACCCTTAGCTTGTGCACAAACCATGCATTTATAGGAATTCAATCACCCAAAGATCAAAACCAAACTGAACTCCTAAACAATAAACAAAGGAAAAACACTATTCCAGGGGACCAAAAACATAAATGCATGCTCAAGTCGGCAAGGAAAAGCTGGTGAATCGTGATATTTCACGCGAGTCGCGTTAAAGAACGTTATGAAAAACGCATCACTGAGACCGCCGCTCCGAGCGTCAGCGGCGGTTATCAGGTGACCGCCGCACTAATCGTGGTGGCGGTGCGAGCTAAGACCGCCGCCCTGTAGGGCGGCGGTTTCGTCACTGAAGATCAAAAAGGCCAAGGAAAGAAGAAAAAGGGGGAAAACAAAGGGCGCGGGGGCTAAGTGGGGCATGTGGGATGTTAACGCATACCCGAGGGCTTTTCCGGATCCCGAACACCATTGCGAGAGACTGTATCATCATCAGGGGTACTTATTACGCTGCTCCACAAGACAAGATCTTACCTAATGAAACATTTGGGTACGTACGATAAATACCTCTAAATTTCTATTACACCAACTATATTAGTTGCGTTCCATGCTCAAGTAAGACACTCCTTTTTGTAGGCTCATACCGTAGACCCAATTTTTCTATAATTACTTTTGGTATAACCGTGTTACTTCGCCACCGTCCACCATGCAATTATGAACTAGATTTTCTCATATAATTAGTGATAAATAAAATGGTGGTGGATTTTTGATGTCATGAGCATTCAAAATTTTCTGAACCATCCATTTAACTTCTTTAATGTGGTCTTGTTCAAACATTCCAAGGACCATGTCTGCCTTCTGAACTTCCTTTTCTGTTGTATTTGAAGAAATCTGCATCTTAGCTAGTTCATGAGAAAGTAAATCTTGTTGTTGAGGAATACTTAGAGTGTCCCACATTGAGATGTTAATGTTATGTTTTTTCATTACATCAACAATGTTAAAATAAGCAACAGTTTTAGAGACAAATTCAATTGTCTTAGAGTAGGCGTTAGCAAAAACTAATTCTTCTTCAGCTTGCCTTGATATCTGAGGTATAAATAGCCTTCTTAGGTCAGGCTGTAGTTGTTTTTTATGGCTTTTATCAACTAGAACACTTGTTATTTTTTGAGGAATAACAGGATTGTTGGTTGAATTTGGGACTATAGATGTTGTCTCATCAGTGACAGTAGGTAGAATGGGCCTATTTTATTTTTTTGAACTTAAGTATCTTTTCCTTGAGCCCTAGTAGTGAGCGCAATGAAATCCTCCTCATCAAACCGACTAAATTCTATTCAGTGCTTTCGAACATGAGTTTCTTATTGTGTACTCTTCATTTGAGGAATGAACAATGTTTTAGATTTAGGTTATGCAACAAGATTCAAATTCGAAAAGTATTTGGGCAAGTTGCATATGAATGAGGTTGATTACAAGGTTGACACCTCTCTTCTATAGCCATATTAACTGGAACTAAAGTGTTAGATGAACTAGGATCATTTGGGTCAAATTGCCTTTGTTGGTAAGGCTGCCTATAATTTAGATTTTATTGATAAGGCTACCTTTTTTGATTCTGTGATTTTGCTGATAAGGAGCCCGATAGGGTCTCGCTAGGTAATGCAATTCTGTTTTCAATCAAGTCAACTTATTTCCCATAGTATGCAAAGCTTTAAATACATCATCTGATGGGGCTAGAACATCAAGTTCTATGATTGTAATAGGCTGAGGAATAGGTGCTAAATCTACCAAAAAGGCCTTGAAGGCCTTGGTGTAAATTTTTCAGCTTGAATAAGGTTGTTTTCAGCTTTTATAGCAACATCATAAGCATTCATAAGAGTATTACCTCTCATAGATTGAATCATTGTGGAAATATCACTATTCAAAGCTCTAAGATAATAAAGGAAAGTGTGGTCATCTTGATGCTTAACACTTGTTGGGATTCTTTCCCAAGTCCTAGAAAAATGGATATTTAAGTTGGACATGTACTCATGAGGGCTCTTATAATATTAGAAAAAAATTCAATGGGGGACAAATGATTTGAATTATCCTGGAATTGTTTTAGTAATTTTTCACCTAAGTCATCTCAAGTTCTTATGCTTCAAATTTATAGGTTTCTATACCATTGCAAAATCCCGTCATTTAAAAGATGCACCTAAAAGTATTAAAACTATGTCTTCATAAGTAATATTATGGACTGCACATATAGCTGCAACATCTTTGATATGTTCAACAGGTGTAACCTGATTTTCACCCGTGAATGATGGCAAACTTTTCATGATAGCATTAGGGATGTCATGGTAAACTGGGATTACTAATGGGCTGCCATTAGTAAAGGTCACAAAATTCCTTGGTGGTTGAATAGCCATTTGAAAAACTAGGATGTTAATAGAGAAATTGATATGTGGTGAAGGAATATCGGAGGAGGGTTATCAAAATCAGGTCTATTATAAGGTAAAGTATTACCAACTCTTCTCCTTCTAGAAGAATTCAAAGGTAAAGAAACAAAATAAGGAGGGATTCTTCTTCTGATGATCTTTTAGTCACTTTAGGCATGGAATATGCTGTAATACTTTGGTCTCGAAATCAGCTTAAATGGAGTCGGCAAAAGATCTTAAAATCTTTAGTATAAATTGCTGCAGCTTTCTCCCAAAAGAAACTTTTGTAAATGTTGTAAATTTGTTGTGGGTCTATCATAACTTTGTATGTAGATATGATTCGTGTTCCCACCGGGCATGCCAAAAATGGTTATCTCTCGAAAGTGCACCCTGTAGAGAGATGGCTGCAAGTTTTCTAAGCTTGCAAAAATTGATCTCTCTCTTTCGTAGATATAATGGAAACACCTCAGGTCTGTGGGTATACCTATTTTGAGGTGAGTCTCCGGTATCAAATCTAGTTCCTTATTGATGTATCCTAAATTGATTTACGGGTTTAATGGTAAAATATGACTCATAAAAAGTAATTAAAGCTAAGGTGATACACCAAAGTTTTATTAGGGATTTAATCGAGTATATGAACAATTAATATGTGAAAGGATTCTTAATGCAAAAACCAACAGCTTTTCTAGTAGAATGTTAATGAAAAACACTTCGAGGTATTGAGGAAAGTATCACAACAATAATGCTAAGATGAACATGCACATTAATATCATGCAGAAATTACTGAATTTGCAATAGGGTAAGATAATTAATCAGTGGAAATTGCATTCACAAGACTAATAGAAACATACACAAGAATGTAAACAATTGGGAAGGTAGAAAATACTTCACACTCGTAAGGAAAATTTGGCAAAAATTGCTTCAAAGACTTCCTATATCTAAAAAGTCCTTTTTGTGCTTTGCAAAGGCACACAATATATAGTAAGAATAAAAATTTACCCTCTTCCTAAAAATAACACCAAGGCTTATACTCACCTATGCATCTTATTATTATCCTTTAGTTAATAATAGATAAAGGAATAAAATAGAGCATGCAATCATAAATAGACTTTGATAGCCTCAATTACAAAACAAATTAAACCGAAGTTGACTATTCTAATTTTAAGAAAGCAAGGGTAAATAATTTGCTAATAATAAGCTTACTTGCTATGCAAGTATCTCTAATTTGAACATGCTACTTGTCTTCTTGTCTATTCTCGTCCTCTCATGAAGCATGCAGCAAATCAATTCTCTACCTATGAGTAAATAATTCACATATTTGTAATATTTGCAAAAATAAACATCCAATGTGGGGACCATTGTCCATGTGCACATGCTCTGACATTGACATCTCTTTCTAAGTGGTCACATGAGTGACACTCTACAAATCAACTCTAGCTCCTTGAAGTGGGGACCACTTTTGCACTTTATCATGTGATGAGTATGAGGTAACTTTGCAAGTATTAAGGTAAGTGTTCTTTGACTATTGGTTTGGATGGCATATTACATAGTTTAGACCTTATACAAGGTCAATACAAACAAATGCAATTTTGCTACCCTTTGATAACACATGCCATATCATAGTCCACCACTTTTGGTCTTGGTTATCATTGTGAGCATGTATAATTGTCGGCCCCCTTTTGATGATTTGGGACATAGGCTATGGTCGAAAGTCAATATGGAATTATTTTATTTTGAACGTGGGGCTGGCCCCCTCTCCATGATGACTCACCCTTCGATATGTTTGTCGGTGGCTTGTATAAATCCAAATGAGTTACTTTGATAACAATGATTAATCTTGGGCTATTGATTTTTTTCCTTGATGCATTTGATGCCTTCGATCTTTGACTGCGAGTTAGGTTTTCTAACTTGGAAATTAAGGTGGTCGGTGGGAACTGACCGTAGTTACTTCCTTTGATCTTGGAGCTTGATCCTCTACGCCTCGATCTTTGTCCTTCTCGATCTCGACCCATGGATAATTGACTACGGTGGAGTTATGTTGAACTCGTGTTTGAGGTGGGTGAATTAAAACAGCTCGAACCCCATTCTTTCTCTCCACTTTGCATTTGGTTTGCAGTGAATCCTCGAAAAAATTATTTCTGACCACCATTGTTGATACTTGGAAGCTCATCTAAGCTCATTTGGTCTTTTGTTCATCTAAGCTCTCTTCATGACTCGTACATTTGATCATTTTTGAGCTTTTGAGTGATTATGGGGGGTCATTGTTGATTATTCTCGAGTTGCGCCATTGTTCATTTGGTCCTTTGTTCCTTTCGAGCATTTTTATTTCTTGTTTTTCACTCGTCGAGCCCTATGAGCAAGGTCATTATCGTCCCGAAGATGTTACCTCAAGATATTTTCTTTACAATTGTAATTTTGATGATTTCTTCAACTTTGCTTAGAAACATTCGTAAAGTTGAGGAATTGTTTTCTTCTTCGAGCATTGATACTTGTGTTTCCCTTTTCTCTTTATTATTCCCGCTCAGTCGTTGGTTAGATGAGCTTGAAAAGACTACGTGGTTATTGTGTTTTCTCTGGATTTCCTTACATTTCGAGGACTTGGAAGGTGTCTAGTAATTTATGAGTTTCTTTTCTTACTCCATTCCCTTAATGCCCATTAATGGGTCTTTTTTCATTGGCCAGGATTGTGATTTCGAAATGTGGGTACTGTAGATCTCAATGTTTGTTCTAAAAATTTGAATTTTATGGTTGATTGATTGTTGTGTTATGAACTCGTATTTTGTTTGAGAGCTTCATTTTGATTATTTTCTCAAATCTGAGTAGTTAAAGCTCTATATCTTGCTCTAGATTTTGTGGTTCATATTACACCTATTATCATGCATTTGATGTTTGAGTTGTCATGAGGGTTTTGAGCTCCTTCAAGGAAGGTCGTTCTTTTCCTCGAACTCTGCAACTTCGGATAATTGTAACTGTCCACCATTTTCTTTCTTTCGAGCTCGAATCTGTTTATAGCTACTTTTAGCATTACTGAGCTCAAAATTTTTTTATTTTTGTGGCTGTTTTGACTTCAATGGGATTCTATGACTTAAATATGAAGTTCGTGCTTGGAAAACATGGATGCAAAGTTTGTTCTCGTCATGATTGATCTTGATATTTTAGTTTTCTGGATCATTTTCCACATATGGGTATGGCTTTCTCCTTTTGAGCTTTCATTTACTCTGTAGATGGGGTTTTCTGAACTTGTTGTGTTTCACATACAATTTTCCTATAGCTTGAAATTTCTATTATTTATCAATAAAGAATGGTTTCATTCTTCCTATTATGGCCCAACCCTAGTCTATCTCTATAAAATGCTTCGGTTTGGCCTATCTCGAACCCAAGATGGTTACTTGAGGGTTTTCTCAGATTCGATTTTAACCAGCTATATTAATTTTAGTTTAATATCAGTTCTTTAGTTTTATTTGCTTCCTTTCCTGATTTATGGATACCCATTTAATGGTTTGTCGACTAAAACTAGAAACTGTAACTTCCTTCCTCAGATCTGATTTTCAATACTTAGAATGTCTATAAATGGATCTGTTTAATGGCTATCTGCACATGTATTTTTAATTTGTGGTATGAGACAATGCAACCTAGATTTGGGTATCCTTCCTTTGATATGGGTATTCGACTTCTTCATTCCTTCTTGATTCTGAAATTTGTTTTGAGGAATAGAATGACTTCAAGAAAGACTCGAGATCAAATTATTGTTACTTTAAACTTATAGTTCCCTTTATTTTGATCATAATTTGCACTATTCCACATTTCATCCTTGTGTAGATTCCTTTACTTCGATGTTTAGCACCTTGGGGTTTGCTCTCTATTTGAGATTTTGGTGTCTTCTTCCATTCGATTCAAACTCACCAACTCGCACATTAGTTTCAAATCTTTGTTGTCCGAGCCATGGTCAAGGAGATCCCTTTGATTCTTTGTGTGTCTTTCTGGTTCTATTTAACCATGAATCTTGCATTTGAATTTAGCTCTAAAGTATAATGTAACATACTGTATACTTTCATTTGTCCCAGGTTTGGGCTAGAGGCCTTGAATAATTTTATAAACTTAAAGTTGTTTGATCGCACTTGTAGCTTCTCTCACAAAAATATCTATTCTGCCATTGTTTTCATCTTCTATCCTTCTTGATTACTCAGAATTTAGATCTTTTAAGATCCTGACATATTTTGATAGATTGAATAGGTCTGCTCATTAATATTCTGAACTTGCATGCAGATTAGTACTTTGACTGTTCTTGATTTCATGAGATCTTTGTACCTTATATGATTCTTTCTTGAAATTACAAGCAATTCACCTATTTTTGATATTATTTTAGGCATAAGCCTTGATTTAGATACTTGTTAAGATCTATGTAATTTGTTTCTTTTACATAGATGATTTATTTCCTTTATAGTAACATTTCGCATGCTGAAAATCAAATGTTGATTTTTTATGGTGAATCCCGGCAATTTTTTTCCGCAATTCTCTCTTCCATCCATTTCAGCTATAGTAGTTGTATTTTCTCGATTCAAGATATATAGAACATAACACTTCATGTTGAAGCTGATTTGGTAAATAAAACTAAGACATCATAACTATTTATCTTGATCATGGCATGCTTTATTGCTTTTCTGTATCACTTAATTGATTTAAATAATTCTTTTAAAGCATGTAGTAGTTGAAACAACATGATAAAAAGTTGTAAATGTTCATTTTACATGGTGAAGCCCTGTCAAAATTTTCCCAAAAATTTTGTTATTTTGTTTCGCCTGTAACCCTTTCTTTCTAGCCAACTTCAACTTTCTTGAAATTTGATTCTTCCTTTTTAGTTGCAAACTGAAACATGTACTTCTATTTTCCAGTCTCTTTTTTGTAATGTAACTTGTTCCATTTGCAGAAAATATTGAGTTTGAGTTACATTGATTCTTTTTCCAGCCTGTACTTATGAATTGTCTATTTCTTCTTCGCTATAACCTGTACCTGCACACTTAAGAAAATGGTTAAAAATACTTAGGCTTTCGGCCTCTCAGTGTCCTTTTTTTTCTTCTTTTCTTTTATCTTTCTTCTTTGAGTGAGCATGGATACAGTATGATCTTTAAGTAAATTGTATCTTTTGTTTTGAAAAGATTCATATCCACGAACTAGGACAAGAAGGAATATGAATTGATCTCTCGAGATCATAACTAATAGTGCATTTTATTCTTTTCAGTATTGTGACTTCCACAAATAAGATGAGAAAGGAGAAAAATTTGGAATGGAGCTACTCCGAACAACGAATAAAAACCCAAGGAAATGATGGGTTCACTCATACTCCTTACTTTCTTTTTAATGCATGTGTACCTCTTATTTCAAAGTAGTTGTACTTTACTTTTCCAGTTACATCCCACGACTTGTGTGGGAACATTTGAAATTTCCTTATGAATAAAACATTGAATTTTTAAAATGAGTTGTATATTTCTTTCTCGCATTTCAACTTTCTCAGATGGATTGTATGAAGAACTAAACAATTTAGTCATATAATTGAATGTCTTAATCATGAAGGAACATTAATGAGAACCTATAACATTCATTAATGAACTTTGATTTCTACAATCGCACTTATGTTTATTGTCCCAAAACTCAACACTTCACCTATTCTCGTTATTTGGTGTCTTTATCAAGACAACACAACTTTCCTTTAGGGCCTTTGAGTTCTTTTGATGTAGATATATTGAAATTGTAAACTATGTGATCTGTTTACATTTGTAACAACACACATAGCTACAAGATTTCACTTAAGCATTAAATAATTCAGCAAAGAACTAATAATATTTAAAAATCCCTTAGCTTAGGTATACTTCACCAATTCCTTTCATCATAACGACGAAGTTTCAAGTTACCCATTTTTTACACAAGCACAAAAATTGTCAATGTGTACAAAACAACTTTTACTAGCAAGTAGGGTACTTATTCTTACATAATAATGCCTTATGGCCTTTCAAATGATGGTCCAATGTTTCAACGTGTAATGGAGATGGATTTTCATAGCTTGTTAAATAAATGAATCCTTATTTATTTAGATGATGTTATCAGTATTTTTAAAAAATTAGATGAGCATCTAATACATTCAAGGCATAATTTTTAGTAATGCATGCATTTGGAATGTTTTTGAATCCCAAATAGTCTATCTTTTTAGTACATCAAGGAAAAGTACTTGGAAATATTATTTCTAAGCTAGGTTTAACAATTGATCCTTGCAGAATCGAAGCCATATCACAGCTATCATTGCCTCATCATAAGAAGGCATTACAAAGTATTCTTGTAAAAATTAACTTTGTTCAAAGATTTGTTCCATATTTTATAGCATTGGTTAAACCATTGACAGTTATGTTAAAGAAAGAGAAGACTTTCTCTTAGACCAACAAAGGGAGAGAATGATTTGAATCAATCAAAACATCCATCTCTCAAGCTCCTACTCTTACAAATCCAAATTTTGATAAATATTTTACAATGTCTCGCACTTGAGGGGCTAAAACAATCTCACCATATTAACTCAAAGTTAATGATGATAATATAGAACAACTAATTGCTTTCTTTGGATAGAGCTTGCATGATTACGAAACAAGGTATACATTTCTTAAAAACAAGTACTTTTAGTAGTCAGAGAGCTAAAAATTTCAAGTACATGCTTTCAAACAATAAAATTCATGTTCTTGTTTCTCATCCAAGTGTGAAAGATTTCTTGTTAAATAAAGAATTGAATGAGAAAAGAGCAGGATGGATAACGAAAGTTATGGAATATGATGTTGATATCCGGTTATGAAGATAGTTCGAGGAAAAGGCTTATGTGAGCACCTAATTGTTGATATGGAAAAATAAGATGAATCGAATTAGAAGATCCAAAACATCATGTCGAAGTTTAGTGTTAACAATCGATGTCATGGTTCAAATTAAAACTAGCAACTTGAACTTGCTCAAGAGGTCCAAGAATCAAGATGGATGACTGATTTAGTTAACTATTTGCAACATGGTATTTATCTGGAAGGTATGGACAAGAATAAATGAAGGTATTTTAGATTACAAGTTGTACCCTATGTTTTCATTGATGGTGTATTATTCAAAAGGGATATAAATGGAATCTTGTTGCGATGTGTTGACTATGACAAAATTCAGCAATTATTATTAGAATTCCATGAAGGACCTGCAGGAGGTCATTTCTCATCACATACCACAACCTTAAAAATTATGAAAGATGGTTACTATTATCCCAACATATTCAAGGACTATTTTGAATGGATCAAAAAGTGTAAGAAATGTGCTTTCTTTATTGGAAAATAACGTTTGGCTTCTCTACCTTTACAACCTATTTCAGTTGATCAACCTTTTATGTAGTGGGGTCTTGATTTTATCTGGCATGATAAACCCGCCTTCTTTACAAGGACACAATTGGATTGTGGATCACTACAGATTACTTTAAATGCTCGGATCAAGCAATAGCTTTAAAATATTCTAATGAAACTTTGATACTATCCTTTTATGAAGGTATAGTTTACAAATTTGGTGTTCCAAAGAACTATCATATCGATAATGCTTTAGCATTTCTATGTGAAAAAGGTAACAAATTGGGTTGTTAATCATGGAATTTATCTAAGCTCTTCATCTAACTATTACCCACAAGGTAATGGGTTAGCTGAAAGTACTAACAAGAATATTTTAAGGATCATCAGAAGAACACTCAAAGATAACTAGAGAGCTTGGCATCTAATGTTGAATTCAGCACTTTGGGATGATAGAGTGACTCCTAAAAGATCAGTTGGCAATTCACCATACAAGCTTGTTTATAGAAGAGAAGTAAGAATGCCTATTTCAGTTGAGTTACCTGCATTAGATTTGTTGCATCAAATGGAGCTACTTGAAAATGAACCATTACAGTTCCGTTATGCAGAATTAATGGAATTACAAGAGCTAAGAGATCAAGCTCATTTAAACATGGAAAAGAATTAGAAATAGATGAAGAAGACTTTTGATAAGAAAGCCAAATTCAAAATCTTCAATGAAGGAGATATTGTGTTAAAGTGGGATGTTGATCATGCAAAGCCAGGAAGACACACAAAGCTCAATACAATCTGGAGTTTTCCTTACATGATTTCGGCTTACAAAGAACACAATGCTTTTCATCTCTCGAGGATGAACGGAGAGGAACTTCCCATTCCTGTGAATGGTATGTTTATCAAACACTATTATTGAAAATATTATAGTGGTTGTTTAGAGTAGCATTTCCCTTCAATAAATGTAGTTCATGCACATTGTAATGTTTTTCAATTCAATAAGTGTATTTGTGGACATGATCTGCTTTACCGCATCCTTTCCCGCTTTAGCTCATTTTGGAAGGGTTGGACCTTAAGGAGGGCATATTTTTATTACATGATTTAGACTCCACGCCCAATGGATACGAGTAAGGAACTGGTTTACAAGCTACAGACATCTTTCCTCACAAGATCACCAGAAATGTTGACAATTTTTACACTTGTGCAAAAATGGGCAACTCAAACTTCGTTATGATGGATAGCATTGTTGAAGTATACCTAAGCTAGGGAGTTTTTCTTTTGGACAATATTGTTATTGAATGATTGCATGGAATTTGCAGCTATGTGTGCAGTCACAAAATGTAACAAATTACATAGTCTACAATTTCATGACTATCTTAAGTAAAATAACCAAAATCCCTGAAGGATAGTTGTGTTGTCTTGATGAAGACATCTAATTGTAGAATAAATGAAATGCTAAGTTCGGAATAGCAAAAATAATTACAGATTGCAAATAAATCATAGTTCATTACCGGATGTTACGTATTCTTTGATGTTCTTTCCTTCATGATTAAGACATTCAATTATATTACTCGAGTTATTTAGTTCATCATATAATCCATACCGAAAGCGTAAATGCTGAAAGAAATACACAACTCAATTTCACAATTCAATGCTTTATTCATAAGGAATTTCAAATGCTCCCACACAAGTTTTGGGATGTAAATGGAAAGTAAAGTACAACAACCGAAATAAGAGGTACACATGCATGAAAGAGAAAATAGAGGTGTATGAGTGAATCCATCATTGCCTTGGATCTTCTCCTTTGGTTGATGTATCTTCACCTTCAACTTATTCCCTCTTCATCTTCATCACTAGAAGTATTGTACCTAAAAATAAGAAAAGAGGAAGATTATCAGTTAAGAGCTCAAGGTTAATCCATATTCCTATATTGTCCTAATTCGTGCATATGGATCTCTTAACAACAAGAGATATAGATTACTTGAATATCATACTGCATACATGATTTACTCACTTAGGATGAAGGAGGAAAGAGAAAATAAAACTATGGACTTAAGAGAGGCCAAAAAGCCTAAATATTTTCTAACTATTTCCTTAAGTGTGCAGGTGCAGGTTGCAGTAAATAAGATAATAAATCATGTTTGACAACCTTCAATATTAGATAAAGGTCAGCAGCTTCTCAATTGATTTCCATCTTATGGTACATGAAGCAGATAATTCATAAGTATATGTTCCTGATTGCAACTAAAGAAGAAGGGATTCTGAGGAAATTTTGACATGGCTTCACCATGTGAAATGGACCTTTTAAAACTTTCTAGCATACATATCAAAGCTGTAATAAAAGGAAATGTAGTATTAAATAGATTACAGAATCAAGAAGAAATAAAGAAGTCTGAATGCCATATCAAAGGAGGGATACCCAAATCTGGATTGAAATACCTCAAGCCACAAATTGAAAAATACATGGGTATATACAGATTTTGGAAAAAAAAAAAATCGAGTCGTGGCAGATAGTTAAAATTCCATATACATATTTATTGCTATACCACTCCAAGGCAACTCCAAATAAAAGCACCAGCTTTCATAGATTAAAGTGCACTACTAAAGACAACTCATGCATTATGGTAAAGATGCTACAGAGGTTCAAAATAGAATCTGAGTATATTTTCAGAGAAAAATAATAAATACCAGTAGCTCGAATGCTCAAAGAAATCTCTAAAGTGTGGATCACAAAGTTTAGGTGGAAATATCAAAGGCACCAAAAGCCAAAGTTTCGGAAGATTAATGTATCACATAGAAGAGAATCGATCTGGTAAAGAGTAGAGCTTCATGTTTTCATCAATGGCCAAAGATAGAAAGTTTGCAGAGCTTGGCTAAGAAAAATGGAGCTACAATATGGAATACCTAGAACAAAAATTATCTAGAAAACCCTCCATAGTTGGTTCAAAGAAAGCTAATAGTAATAACCATGAAAACTATGATGATATAAGCTTATCAACATCAAGAAAAGCAAAATATTCATATTACTGAGCCATTAAGAGAAGGATGAATCCAAGAGTCACCTCCACAAGTTAGGAAATGAAGTTCCAATGGTAATGGCCGACCAATCAAATTGAAGGAGCCATCACAAAATTCCCACCTCAAGAGAAGGTTCATCAGAACAGTGATTCAACAAGCCAACACAAAAACCATGGCGGCTAACTCACAGAACTCGATAAATGTAAAGCGAGAACAATCTCAAGAGCCGAGCTTCAAGACTCCAATAATGGTGTTAAAGAAAAATTTTCCAGGGCTTCACCCATGAACTAGAGGTGAAATAAAAAATGAATGGGGTTCAGTTTTTTTTAACTCACCCATCTCATCCATGGCTTAACCTAACTCACTCAGAGTTAGTGATCAAACGATCCAAAATCAAAAGTACAGAGATCAATGCTCAGAATTGATCACCCAAATTCAAAGAAAACCACCATGGTTAAATTTTTTACCGACCACATTCAATGCAATTCAGAAACGTAGAAGATCAACGAATGAGGTTACATCATGCAAAGGATTGAATGGAGGAAATAAAATCACCAAAATCAATGCAAACCTCATCTTGACTCATGAAAATGGCGGGTCTTTTGGCTGACTTAGCACTTTTATTATTTTAAAAAAGTGTCAAATTGGTACGCAGGCACAACAAAATCTAATTGGATGCAGAGGGGTGGGCCCTTTTTGCATTTTGAGACATTTTGACAAAGGGCTTATATTCATAAAATGACCCGCGGCCCCACTCATGTCAAAACGAAAAGGTCAAAAGTTGAGCACATATTCAATAAGTCAAAAGTGGATTGTCAGAATATTTTTTTCCTTTAAAACTTTTGAAACTTTTTTTTAAAAAAAGGAGCAAAGTTTAAAAGTGCCCCACATCCCCACTAAGGAGCAAACAAGGCCACGTACTTAATAAAGTCAAAGCTGGAGCGTCGAGTCAATTTGAGATTTTTAGCCTTTTTTTTTTTAAAAAGGAAAAAAGTGTTTAAGTCACCCACGACTCTGCCCAAGCATCAAAAGTTAAAATCGGGGAAGCGGGCCATTGGGGCATTTTAAAATTTTAAGCCTTTTTTGGAAAAGGTAGCAAAATATCAAAAGTAAGCCACAATACCGCTTTTGACCGGATTCAAACATGTAAGGGCAGATTAAAAGCAAATGGGCTGGCCGAATATTCATAAAATGAAATTTCTATCAGAAACACGAAAAGAAGGATTTTCCAAGCCCATTTTTTGATCAATTTTGTCCTATGTGGATGATCTTTTCGAGGTAATAAAAGATAGAGTTCTTCAAAGAACCTCCAATTGAGCTTGAATTTATTAATGGCGGCCATAGAAAACATTTTGTAGAGCTTTGCTAGCATCAAATGGAGCTTAATAATTTAATTACCAAAAAATGATTAAGTCTAGCAATATTTTGCATCTTAATTCGAGTCCTAAGTTCACCAAATTCAACCATGGTTAGAAAGTAATTAATTTTTCTCACCCATAGAGAGTAAATTTGTACACCTTCGCAAAATTCAGAAAAGGACAAATCAACAAGAAGACAAATCTTCATGTACAGGAAAGAAAGCTTTCTCATCAAGCAAAGCTTATTTTTAGCAAATCATCTAGACATGCTTTTCTTAAAAATAGAACAATCGACTACAGTTGACTAAAGTGTAACCGATGGCTATTAATGCCTCTTTGTATTTGCATGTTCTATTTTTATTCCTTTATTTATTAATAGATGAAGGATAAAAATAGGATGCATGGGCGAGTACAATTTTAGCCTATTTTAGGAAGGGTGGGAAATATTTTGCTATATATTGTGTGCCTTGGCAAAGCACAAAGGAGGAGTTAGAGGAGGACTTTTAGATACAGGAGTGCTGAAGCAATTTTTTTCCAGTTTTTCCCTTTAAATGTGAAGTATTTTCTACCTTTCCAATTATTTGTAGTCTTTTGTATGTTTCCATTAATCTTGTGAGTTTGAATTCCCTGATTAATTATCTTACCCCGTGATAAAATTAGAAATTTCTACATTATATTATTGTGTATGTGTAACTTAACAGTATTGTTGTGATTTTATCCTCAATACATCAAAGTGTTTACCCTTAATTATCTTCAAAAACTGTTGGCATGTGCATAAAAATCCTTTCCATATAAATTGGCATATACTTAGTCAAAGACCTTATACAAATTTGGTGTATCACCTCATTTTGAATATTTTTATAGTCTTCTTTTACCGTTAAACCCTAGAAAATAAGTTTAGGATACATCAATAAGGAATCAAACTTGACACCGAGACTCACCTCAAAATAGGTATACCCACTGCACTGAGGTTTTTTCCATCAGATCTATAAAAGAGAGAGATCCATTTTTGCAAGCTTAGAACACGTGCAGCCATCTCTCTATAGGGTGCACTTTTGAGAGATAAAAATTGCCTCATCTAGTTCTCCTTCAATGCCTCCGGTTAAGTAGCCAACATATCTCCACCTTTTTCTCACAAGCAAAGCAAACAAGCTCAATCCACTCGCCAAAAACATAGTCCTCCTACTCCACAACAAGTTACTCATCCCACCACTCAACCTAGGTTGTGTGTGCCTTTACATTTCTATCATCATGCTAGACCACATGATGTGTTGCATGTTCTACTTACTAAGTGATTAATTCACCTACCATCCAACCAAAGATCATCCACAACACCGATTATAAATTTGGCGCGACTCAACCTTATTATAATTATCATCGCATAAATGTCCATATCGATAATGATTTAATTAACCTTCATGATATATTACATCAACTAAAGGATAAGGCAATCATCTCCTTTGGATCTCTCGCACATGAACATTCATTTCTCCTCTCCCTCCTCATAAATTTTGTACTAGCGAGGAATCATATCCTACATGTGGTACTCGTGACTATGGTACGTACACTGCACTGCTCTCTTCACATGCATTCTCCACCACGTTAATACATTGTTGCACCATCAGTATCCATTACATTCACTTCATCCATCACATTCACATTATCCTTTTTGCATCACGCTACTCATGCACATTAGCTTCCACTATATTCCACTCTCGCATATCCCACCGTAGCTTCATATGACATTTAGTTTGGTTCATACACTCATGCTTCTTCCATCCCACATTCTTCCACTACTTCGCGCCTCCTTATTTTTGGCACGTCACGTCTATCAACTTACCCCCAATTACACACTTGTGTTCATATGATCCATATGTGACTATTGAGGGATTTTCTAAGAAACTTTCATCACATGCTCTATCATTCCTCTGGCACACTCAATTATTTCGTGATGATGCACTCTTGCTTACATGGCTCATTCTTGACTGTTAAGGGGTCTTAACTAAATGATCCTATTCATCCACATGCTAGGGAACATCATTATTTTTCCCCTACTTTCATTATACTAACATTTTTCAATTGTATCCTATTATCATTTAACATAACATGTTGCCTTTTTTTGGCAATAATACATAATCCATTTTTACATTTTATTCTACTATCACCATTACATTAGCTATGCGCTACGCATAAACATTTTTGTCAACCAAATTTCATTTGTTATCTACTACCATTCACCATACATATTTTGACTATCATTATCAACATTATAATGTGAATATACACTAATCAAACAATACACCACACATACAATAAACATCGAATCATACATCATCCACCATATTGCAACACATATCCACAACAACACAAAATTATCATATATCACAAACATGCATCCATACATATATATCAAATACAATCATCATAAAAACATGTCTCATCATTGGGGGAAACTCCCCTACATCATATGCCATAGTAAATATCATACCTCATCATCACTATCACCTCAGTACTACAAGAGCCCTAGAACTATATGCCTCTCCACCAATGTGATTCCATTATTCATTGCCTCGATATCGCTCGACCTACCTCCGTAGAAAGGTAATCTTCATAGAATACTTGTAACATTGGCGTTGAATATATACATATCGTGCAAACACATATTGTGCCAAGGGACCACCACCTATCACCTCTCGGGCTCATCGAGTCTCCTCGTGTGCCTCATCCCTCTCCCCTAGCAATATAATACATGTCGCCACTACTATAGCCACCGATTCAAATAAATGAGCATGCTCACCCATGATATCATCCACGTTCTTAGTTATACCTCCACAAAGAACATCAGTTGGAACATTCCGCATCAATGTGTGGATGGATGTATCAACAATCAATGACCAATACGCATCACCAATAAACATGAATTACAGAACACGTTAGAAAACCATATATAATAATATAGGCATATAATAACATACAAAACTACATGAATACTTACGATCCACTATAGTTTTTACTACATGATTAGGGGTATGTTATCCACCCTCTCCTCCTCCTACATGCAGTAACCCCACTAGACATGCAAACAATGGGAACAACAATACCCACTAATGAAATTCCCACCATGCACGATAATCTTCGTGCCACCCGCATCATCTAGGTCTATAAACTCTATCTCCGCATCTACCTCATCTATCCCTAACGGTACTAACTTCTCTCTCTGGGGCCCTGGTCTAGCTTCAGCCCTCCTACATGCTTTGATAGCTCTCAACCATATATATGGCTCTACGGGCACTTCCCCGAGCCATGCCAAACTATCGTGAAAGTCTATCTAGTTGAAAAGCTTGGCGACACCAGAAATCAATCCTCAAGGAACATCATCCTCTCAATACACCAAAACTCTACCACATCCTCAAGACATCCTCTATATTCATGATCTGGCCTCCATGTGACCAACTCGGGCCTCATCCTATTTATTAGTACCTTGTAGTTATATATGTCTTTCTTCGTACTAAGAATATTGATCCACTTCCACAAAGAGATATTTGGCCTAGCCCACTCTCCTCGTTGACCTCCCATTGGTGTCAATATGGTTATGTGCTCATATGCCCACACATGCAATAATGTGGTAGCTCTTATCCCTCCATCATTCTCCTCATGAATAAATCAAGATAGATCTCTATATAGGTGGGCAATCACACACCATGCCCACGCATATCTTATTCCCCCCTCTTCTATCCTTCGGCATATGTCATGTATCTTATACTAGATTCCTACACCTCCTCTCTCTATGGCTATACATGAATCCATCACAACCACTATGAACTTTCGTAAATGTGGAACCCTAGACCACAATAAAGCATCCAAACTAATATGCAGCTTGACAGTACTCGAGTCCCCATAAAATACCATCTCATGGATCACATTTTTCAATCCATATCCTCTACTGGCATAAATCTTACTTATCCCCAACCACTAGAAATCACAATATGCAATATACATCCTCTAAAGTAATGGGCCTTCTTCCCGTAGGAAACAAAAATTTACACGTATCGACACACCATATCTCGCATAGCACAGTCAACATAGGCATATTATGGGGCACATCCCCCATCCGTGTTAAGTGTCATAGGCCGGCATGTTCCAAAACATCCCAATCATCATCTAACAACCCTAATCCAAGTAGCGTAATCATATGAATATCACCATGAAACTCCCTCAAGTGGATATCCCTCTACATACTACAAAAAAATAGAAAAATTTATGGTTAGAACACATTCCAAGATTAAATACACTCACTTATTACACTAGAAACCTATTTTTCATCATTATACACCACATGCACACATTCTAGACTAGGAGCATAGAGCAGATCACTAGCACCGGACCTGTGATCTAGCTCGCTCCTATCCTTGCGGTCACTAACGCCTCACTACTCTTGTCTAGGTCTAGAACGTCAAGAAACTTAAAAATATCAAAATTACAAAAATTCAACCAAAACACATACTACACCATACATTTCATGAAAAATGATGCACTTACTAATTCCACATTCGTACGTGACACCTTAGTGGTTACCACCCTCTCAAATGGACTAGGATGCGTTTCTCTCACTCATGGCATTTTCCCTCACTTCATGCTCAATCTCACAATTTTGTAAACAAAAAATGAAGTGCTTATACAATTTTTCACTTCACTACTTATAGTTACTTTTTCATCACCTACTTTAGTATAGTTATTATTTCACACTTATTACCACCACTAATACACACTACACCATTTTTTTCATATCTTGATCATTTCTACTGTGATTTACATCCTATTTGTAGCATTCTTTCTATAATTCTACATACCACCAAATTAAAAACAATTTTTGAGTGAATTATCTCTCTTCGACATTGTCTTCCATTCCACATATACACATTTTAGTTTTTCTTACCACTTTATATCTATCTCGTGTTTGCTTTCGCTTCGCATGCTCGTTATTTTCATCACTTTCCCTTTCATTGAATGGGAGGCATATAATTGGGGTCATCCTATAATTCCCTTTATCATCATGATTTTTAAAACTACTGTTGGTATCCAAATTGATTCTCCCTTAGAAACCGAGAAGCATCACAGATTAAACAAGACACCGAGAGCTGGGGACAGATCATATTATGAGTCATTTTATATCCAGGAGGGGATTCATCCGACTTTGTCACTCGCATCGGAGAAATGGATAACACCTTCATTAAGAATTTGATCTATCCTCACCGCTGTGCCATGACTTTTGACAAGGGTGAGAGGACCCATTTTTAACCTCTATCTGGTGAAGGAGAATGAAGATATCCTTCTTTGCACAAATTTGAAAGGAAACCCCGAGAAAATATGATCAATGCACCACAATTTAACTCTCATGAGTTGTCACTTCTACATAATGGTAATATTTTCTAAACAAGGTTAAGGTTATTAGAGACATTATGGGATCCCGATTGCTTCTCGCATATTTTAGCAGAGAATTTATTCATTTGTGGACATACAAGGAAAAACAGGCATAGTTCGGTAGGATTCATTGTTTTTGAATAATTGTTTGGTGGGAGATTGAGCAAGATAAACTTGTTTTTTCTAGATCTTCGAGAACCTTCACAACAATTTGAAAACTAAATGACAGAATGCTTCACAATAGCTAAAATATTACTTCAACTGTAGGTGTGTATGAATGGAGGCCCAGATTTACACAGCTTCACACAATCTCCAAGAATTTAACACGAAGGCTTGAGATAAAGACTCAATTAAACATCAAAGACCCCTTGTTCCTCATGCCTAATATACAATCAAAGGCTTACAAAAATATTTATCAACAAAATAACAAAGAAAGTGATTTTAAATTGTTTATCTCATTACAGGATGAAGGTTCTTCTCGTAATGAAATTGCAAATGGCAATAAACTATAATAGGATGAGATCCTGTGTGATTCGGAGGGATTTTAACACAAGATTGCAATAGGAAAAACAAAAACTACTTGCAGACATTCTGAAATAAAGGAGACACGATTTTCCCAATATTAACATACACACTGAAGTTGATTAGATTTATCAAATAGGGAAATTTTCTTTTTAATAAAGCCTCGTGCTTGTCAAATGGCTATACACTTGCAACCAACCCGACATGATCAAATCTAAAACACAGAAATTAACAGTTTTGGAGATGGTCTCTAAAGAAGATGGGATTTCTCAAATTTTCTCTTACGAATTCAACCCCCGACCCTTTCAAGAGTATCCTCATTACATTTATAAAATTTACTCACTCATTCATCCAAAATTTCCCCAAAAAGAATTATATTCGAGGAATCATCTTCTTGTTACCAATTTGTGTCAAAAGTGACGTTAAACAAATGTACACCCACAACTTCCAAGTGGAAAAATTATGAATTGATCACATTTCTTAGACCTCGACTAATGACCTGGGATGCCATGCCACCAATTTTTGATAGTCCCTCTAATCCTTCTTTTATTCTATCATGCGAGAAATACCCATTTTAATCATTTTCCTGGTGGATCTATATAGCTAGATCTAACAGAAATCCTTTTCACCCTCGAGGAAACACCTTTTTCATCCTTTGTGCCTATAACCTCCATCATTTCATCCTTTTCCCATTCTTCCCTCTGCAACTCTACTCGCATCCAGCTTCTTTGGTAATTCACTTTTTTGCAAGTGCCTGAGCAATTCCAACTTCAAAATATCAATCTTTACAATCCTTGGACTCACAAATTAAGCACTAAATCCATTCAATTGCACTTTGTAGATAAAAATGACAAGAAATTTCATCAAAAAATGATGAAAAATGCGTATTCACATCTCCAGAGTCTGAGAAAAAATGGCAGAAAAATCAAATGCAATGCACATCAACCATCGATTTTCCCCTTTCTCAACTTTAGATTAGAGTCTTACAAGTGTTTCCTTGGCGCAACTGTAAAGGTGAAGTATAGAGGAAAGTTTCCAAGCAAGCGCAGGCCTTCCACGTGCCTCGGGCCCAAGAAAATTGGCTTTTGGCCTTTGAAAATTCTTAGTATAAAAGGATCTAGCAGTAAGCACACTTTTGATATGGTGCCCAAAAATAGAGACCCAAAACAAGCACGAGCTCACCATGTTTCTCATTCTGGAAAAGTTATTGAAAGAATTTAGGGACCAATGGAAGGTGCCACGTGCCTAGTGTCTCGAGAAAGTTACCTCATCCATTGAAAAGTCCAAGAAAGGGCAGAGTGAGTGGAAAATTCCACATGTCCCTTCTCGGCACTTCTTCAAAAGTAAAGTATAGGGCAGGTCCCAAGTAGGCGTGGGCCATCCACATGTCCTGTGCCTTAGAAAGTTTCTTGAAAATTTAAAGTATAGAGAGGAGTCAAGTCAAGGCTCCACATGTCTCCTTGGTGCAACTTTGAGATGGTGCTAAAAAGTGGAGACCCTAAACAAGCACGGGCTCACCATGTGTCTCGGTCCAATAGAGGTGTTGAAAATGTTTAAAGACCAGCCGAAGGCACTACATGTCTCCTTGGTGCAACTGCTAAGGTAGGACCTGAGGTGGATCCTCAAATGAACATTGGCCCTCCACGTGTCCATGGTTTGACAAAGCTGCACCAGCCACATAAAAAAATGTCTAAGTCTAGGCAAGGCCAACGAAAACCTCCACATGTCTCCCTAGCAAAACTCCAAATGTCAAACCAAGAGGTGAATTTTCAGATGAGCACAGGCCCTCCACGTGGACAAGACTTGAATTGAAGTGGGCCTTAGAGTTTCAAAATGCCCTACCGAGCCACATCCAATAAGAAAGACCATGTTTCCACAGATGTTGGGACAAAAATGACAGGGAAAACAAAATGTGACTCCAGGAAAAATGAAGGAAGGGGTTTTATGCCCAAGTTACAAATTCTCGCACATGGATAGAGGAACAAAAAAATTCTGACATAAAGTGATCTTTGACCAAAGGAAAGGACTCGATCATGGAAACCATATGAAGGACAAAGCTTTCACGCATCAATACGGGGAGATAGAAAATACAACAAAGCCCACAGATTGAAGAATTTTTAGAGAAAACAGGGTGAGATCAAATTGAGCACCAACATCAGCTCGACTGGGATGGGCACTCCCAGTGAGTGCCACAAGAAAAAATAATAGACCAAGTGCCAAAAATAAACCATCGACAACAGATTCATGAGCCAACCTTCCGTAAACAAATTGAGAAACCAACAAAAATGACCTTCAAGGACCAGGATGAACCAAAATAGAAAAAATGAAACCAAAAAGAAGCCAAAATACTATACGTTATAGAATGGTGCATACCTATATTATGAGAAATTAAACAAGGAAATGTTTCAAATACCGCCATTAATAGGCAATTCAAGAAACTACCCATATAGGTCTTTTAAGAAGAAGGTATGTTCACCAATTCAAATGTTAATTGAATAAGGGCCCATCCACAATGCATCAAATTTTCCATGTTTTCCCTTATCCTCATGCCTGCTATCCCACAATAGCACAAGATCTTCCACACTGAAAGCTCTTAGAGTCACCTTCTTATCGAACAACTTCTTCAATTTCTCTCTGAATTTTACATGCCTCTGATGGGATGCCCTTCTTTCTTCATCTAACCCAACAACTGATTAATACGAGCATCATAGGACTAACCTCTTGATCTTCCAGTTGTTAAAGAAATTGAAATGAAGACAATTTCATATGCAAGGGTAAGAGCTTGAGTCCCATACACCAACTCAAATGGTATTTTTCCAAAGTAGCTTGTTTAAAAGTGATTCGATTATCCCAAACAACAAACTTCCACCGCCCACCCCACTTCCTTTTGTTCAACTCCAAAGTTCTTCTAATTATCTTCAACATATTTTTATCATTGACTCGCTTGTCCATTTCCTCGGGATTATAATTGTAAGCATATGTCAAATTGATCCCATATTCATGGCACATGGCCACCAAAGGTTTAGCCTAAATGCTCATGGCATTATCAAAAACTATCTTAAAGAGGCACTCCAAACCTTCAAATGATATGATTAAGAATGAAATCCATGATAATTTGGTGAGTTGCTTTCTTGTTGGGGATTTCCTCTCGCCCACTTAATGAAGTAATCAAAGGGCTACTAAAATCCACTTATGGACAAAGACTTCAAGGATCTGAAATCTCAACAATGAAGTGCATTCCCATTTCCTAAAGTGGGGTTCAATTTATACAGCTGCAAAGGAAGGGAGCATGAAGCTTTCAATATTCCAAAAGCATTGGCAACTTTCACATTTTCTTACCAACAAAGTTGTATCCTTGAAAAGAGTTGGCCACCAATAACCAACCCTTAAGATCTTATGACTTGTGACTCTTCCAACAAAATGCCCCCCACAAACTCCTCCATGGAGATAAGCAATTATCTTAGGGGCTTCATCTTCAGTAATGCATCTTAAGAGAACTCCCTGTGGTTCTTCCAAGCTAACCCCAAATCAAGAAATGGCATATTTTTGGGAAGCTAACTTAAGTTATCTTTCCGCATTCTTGCTCAAATGTTTAGGTACTCTAGATGTTTGAGATAAAAAATGATGTCCTTATACCATTCAATTTATCAGCTTTTTCAAGGACATTTAGTCTTTCTTCTTCAACCTTATTTACCTCAATTTTTACGATTTCTCTATGCCATAAGTTTTGCTGTGCCCAAACCTCTAATGAATCTTTTGTTTGGATATCCATATCATACTCTTACAAATTTTTACCCATCGGCATCTTTTTCTTAGAACCTCCATTTTTGATAGGAAATCTTTCACCATGGTGTGGGGAGCATAAGCAATGACTTTAGAACTTAGAATATATGGCCGTAAGACCTTTGTTGCCTTTACCAAAGCAAATTCCTCGCTTCTCCATGATAGTATACTTTAGCTCAGCTCCAGTAATGCCTTATCAAGAAGGAAATTGGTCTTTCAACTCCTCATCATCCTTCTCCGCAACAACATAGATTCAATATTACTTTCAAGAAAAAGAAAACATTTGGAAAGTCTTCTTATAATTAGGAGCTGCTAAAAAAATGGCATTCTTTAGTTCTTATTTGATCCCAAAGAAAAATTGAATAATCTGCTTCTTCCCATTTGATACTTTGGTCTTCCTTCAGCATGCTAGTGATTGGGATAGTTAGTTTAGCAAAGTTGGAGATAAATATCCTAATAAATTTAATCTTCCCAAAAAGGATTGAATTCCCTTCTTGGTTCTTAGAATAGGGACCTTGTTGATAGCTTCTACCCTCTTCGGATTAATCATGACCTGTCGACACTAAAATTTTCCTCCGTAATTTCTATTTCATTAATGTATGTATTAGGAATAGGATGTTGTTAAGTATGCTTAGTAGTAGCATCCGATAGAAGATAACGGTGTAATTTCCGCTTAAGATGACGCCGCCAATAATGTATAGTATGGTAACAATGGGGCCAAAGTACAATAGGAATGTTGTGGTAAAAAGTAAATATTTGTCATAAGTTTTTTGGTAATGTTAAAATTTTAAAGTTAGGGTAAGTCGAGAAGTAGGGTCTACATGATTAGAATTAGAAATATTATATTGGTAATAAGGACAAGGAGTGAGGTCATAAATATTTTATGTATTTTATTTGTAAAAGTCTAAAAATGTGGAACCCATGTGAAATGATAAGGTTTATCTTATCTTAAAAGATAAGCTTACATGTAAAGATAAGAGTTAAGGTATGGAATATGATTCGTCAGAGTAGATTTCTTATCCTATCTTAGAGATAAGGTGGATAAGCCTGAAAGTTCTATAAATAGAGAGGCCACCCCCCTCATTTAGCATAGAAGGAAGTAGTGAGAAATATTGTATGAGTAAGTGTGTTAAAGAAGCCATTAAGAGGTGTAATTGTGAAGTTTCTCCCATAGTTATTGTTGGAAGGCAAGTGAAGTTAGTAACACTTGAAGTACCTCATGGGTGAGATTGTAACAATTTCATGTTGATATTATAATTTACACTTATATTTCAGATTTGTCATCATTCCTTCATATCATAGTCTATGGTATTCTTGTGTTATGTTTGTTGTTGTGTTTCCAGATTACATCCACCAAACTAAAAGTTGTGCATTAGTAAATAATCATAGCACGAGGAGTTCCCGATGGAGAATTATCATAGTGCTAGATTGGTGATGACATTTTGGTTCCATTTCTGAGACCATTCCTCATTGGTGGATTTTCTGAGAGATATTCCCACTTAGTCAGAAATCATTTGGAGGGTAACCTTGTTTTTACTATGTATAGTAGTTACCATAGTAAAGTCACTTTTACTATGAATAGTATTTACCACATTAACTTCACTTTTTACCGTGAATAGTGTTTACCACAGTAAAGTCAGTTTTTACCGTAGTAAGTCAAGTTTTACCATAGTTTACCGTGGTCATTCCTATTTTACTGTAGAAAGGTGTAAAGTCACTTTCTATTATAGTGATTCCAATTATTTGTGCACATAAGTATTTTTATTGTACTTGTGGATTGGTATTTCACCGTGGTTACTTTTGAAAATGAGGAAGATTCCTATTTTTTTCAGCCCAATCTAATGAAGATGCTTCCTCTTTCATTCAAGAGTTTAAAGGATCTTGTGTTTGTAATGGCCTCATAAGAAGGGAATAATGGACTGAATTTTTCCTATCTTTTTGGATGGTTTAGCCCTTAGTGGTTTGAAACACTAGGTGATAATGTGAAAAATCATGGGATTTATTAACTCGAATGTTTTCTTGAAGAATTTGGTGAATAACGGAAATATGTAGATCTCTATGATCAATATCACAAAACTATCCCAAGGAGAGAAGGAGAAGATAAGGGATTATCATGTTCGTGTTCTAGAGCTAAAGAGGAAGCTCGATGCCCAGATCTAGAAGGAAAGATTAGTGGATGGGTTGATGAATGGCGTGGATAATCTCCTCTATAAGCACTTCATTCTTGGGATGAAGCCAGAGATCAGAAAACAAGTGAAGTATGACCACCCAAACCCTCGAACAAGCAAAGGAGATTACAAGAAGGTAAGAAGAAAGCATGGAAGAAGAGCCCAAAGAAATTGTTGCTAAGGTAGAGCCTACACCAACACCTTTGGTCCAGAATCCACAACCACTCTCGGTGAGCACAAATCTTTCTCCTAGTACATCTATTGAGTATGAAGATCTTCTCAGAAGATGGGCCAGTTAACTATTAATCTTCTTCAAGGAAAAGAATTTAGTTCTCAGGGAGGAGATAGAGGTCCAAAAAGAAATATTTCTGAAGTTGTATGTTATGGTTGTCATAAAAAGGGTCATTATAAGTATAATTATCTAGATAGAGCTTTTACATCTGGTACAAGAGATAATGATAAAGGAAAACACCTCTGAATTCTTTTGATGTAGTAGATAGGAGCATAAATAATGAAGCAGATGTGTTTGAATAACAAAAAGAAAAAAAAAAAAAGATAAACAAGATGGAAATGATCCTAAGAAGATGAAAGGAGAAACTAGTAAGAAACATAGAAGAATAAAGTTGGGTGTATATGATTTTATACTTTCATAGGGACAAAGACCATACTCCATCTTAAAGATCTGTCCAAAAGGCCCGCAAATATTACATATGGTCAACTTTTGGCTATATCTTCGAGAAGAGGAGGGAGCCAGTGAAGTGGACTCAATGATCAATGAAGGAAGGAGGTTGAGGTCCCTATTTTGGAGGCAGAGGTAGATCCTTACACTCCACAAGCTGAGGTATTATGTAATGGTATTTCAATTCATGATGTCTTAGTTGATGGAGGTGTTGCAGTTAATGTAATGACCGAGTTTGTAATGAATATTTTGGGTTTAAAATTGATCGCCCTCAACACTTATGTTAAAGTCATTAAATAAGGGAAAACTAACCGTAAGGTGTTGTGTCAAATGTGGCAATATCTCATTATGGATGTTGTATGTGTGGTAGACTTTCAGGTGATGAAAATGGTATTGCTATTGCATCCCATGTTGTTGGAAAGACCATGGCTAAGGAGAGTTCATGCAAGAAACTACTGGAATGAAGGCTTCATGACACTTGGGCATGGTAGAGAGAGGGTGAAGATAAATGTGATCCTCGACATCATAAGGCGTAGACTCCGTGGATTCAAGTGATGATAACTCGATGATTGACATCCTCCGATTACTTAGTACCAAAGAAGTGGACACAAAGATGAAGAAAGTGAGGTTGATGTTTCGGTCATGGATATCCTTCCAAATCACACCAACTCATTAACCCGTAAGATTATCTCAAGAATAAATTATGATCGTCTCTAACAAATAAAGATTGGTGATGTTGTGATGGAGAGTGAGAAGGAATCCTACCTCCAAATCTTTCAAAGGTACATACAACTATTCACTTTTGATTACAAGGAACTCACAAGTAAGTTGGGTAGAAAATTATATTGAGCTCGTAGATGATGCTAAGCCCATAAAGTAAATGCCATATAGAATGAATCCTAATTTTTCCAAGACCGTAAAAGAAGAAATAGATAAGTTGCTTGATGCAGATTCATATTTGTTGTGGAGAATTTAGAATGGGTTTCTCCCATTGTGATCTCAATAAAAATAATGGGAAGCTACACATTTGTGTTGATTATAGAAGCTCAACAAGGCAAAAAGAAGGATCATTACCCTATTCCATTCTCGATAAGATATTGAATGAAGTAGCTGGCCATGAGTGTTATAGTTTTGCCGATGGATATAAGCGGATACAACTAGGTTTGTATAGCAGAGAAAGATCACCAAGACCACATTCACCACTCCTTGGGAATGTTTGCTAATAGAGTTATGCCTTTTGGGTTGTGTAATGCTCCGGAAATGTTCCAACATTTGATGAATAGGGTGTTTGAACCCTATATTGGAAACTTCATCGAGTATTTCTGGATGATTTTACATCTATGGGAGCAAGATGGACAACCCGCACTTTGATGGAGATAACATTTTAAAGGTTAGATGAAGCACAAGCCTCACTAAACCCTACAAAGTGTGTCTTTGGATGTTCTAGGGTGTTTTGTTAGGGCATGTCAGATCCAGAGATGGTATTAAAACTAATCCCGATAAAGTTTTAAAATCAAAGAGTTACCATTTCCTATGAATAGAAGTAAGTTGAGATCATTTTTAGGCCATGTGGGTTATTATAGAAGGTTCATCAAGAATTTCTCAAAGATTGCATAACCACTAACCCATTTCTCAAAGAAGGATGTTACTTATGAACCAGAAATAAGGCACATGAAGCTTTTGAACAATCAAGGAAGCTTTGGTGTCTTCACCTATTTTAAAGAATCCAGATTAGAGCAAGCCATTCATTGTGTATACCGATGCCTCGAGATACATCACACTAGGAAGTACTCGAGCCAAAAGTATGAAAATGGGAATGATCATCCAGCTTTACTTTGGGAGCATAAAATGAGCAATACCGAGGTAAATTATACTATAAATCGAAAAAGAGGCTCTAGCTATCATTTTGTTGTAAAGAAGTTTAGAAATTACTTGCTAGGGTAAAAATTTATAGTTGTAATAGATCATTAGGCTCTAAAATATATTGTAAATAAGCCTAACCCATCAGGGAGGATAGAAAGATGGATAATTTTTCTACAAGAATTTGAATTTGATATTATAGATAGGCCAGGAAAGAAGCATGTCAATGTAGATGCACTCTTTCGAGCCTATGATGGTTTAGGTTCATCTTGTGATGATGATGATTTCCCAGATGCAACATTGTTATCCCTTGACACAATCCCTAGTGAATACATAGATATTTGGAATTATCTGAATGAATTCAAGTTTCCTGATGGTGCTAATGTAAAGACTAAGAGGAAGATTACTCAAGTCAGTTGTCCATATTCTATTCTACATGGAGTATTATTTCAAATAGGACCTGATGGACAGTATAAGAGGGTAGTTGGACGTGATCAAGGGAAGGAGCTAATAGAATAATTCCACAATGGTACATGTGGAGGAAACTTCTCTGTGACAACTTACAACAAGAAGGATCTTGGATGTAGGTTATCACTGCCCACTCTTTTTAGAGATTGTTATAATTATTGTAAGACATGTGATATTTGTCAAACACATGGTAACCGTAAGACTTCATCAACTCCATTATGCCCTATTCTTCCACTTGGTCCCTTTGAAAAGTGGGGAATAGATATTGTAGGTCCACTTATAACTACCCCATGCCAAAATAAGTATATTGTAGTTACCACAAATTATTTAACCAAGTGGGTTGAAGCTAGGCCATTGAAAACAACTTCCATGGATGAAGTGGCAAGGTTCATATATGAACGCATTATCACCAGATTTGGTTGTCCATTAGAAATTGTAACAGATCAAGGAAGCCACTTCATTAATGAGGTGGTAGAAGCCCTAGTCAATAAGTTTTCTATTAAGCACATGAAGGCAACAACATACAAGCCAAACACAAATGGACAGGTGGAACGAACAAATTTTGTGTTGTGTCAAATTCTAGCAAAAGATGCAGCCTTCAAGGTAAATATGTGGGATAAAAGGATTCATACAAAGATTGTGGGCATATAGGGTAACATCAAAGTCAGCAGCAACATGATACTCCCCATTTCAGTTGGCTTATGGCATTGATCCAGTTCTTCCTATTGAGTTTGATATTCCCACTGTGAGAGTTATGAAAAATGAAAGGATGGATGAAAGTGATTCAGTAAAAGAAAGGTTGGTACATCTTCATTTGCTAGAGGAAATGAGAGAAATAGCGAAAGGATACAAGCTATAAGAATAAAATGAAGGAGAGGAATACTTTGATCAAAAGATCCATTGGTCTCCATTTCATGTGAATGACTTGGTTCTAGTATATGATTCCAGATACAAAAAAAGAAGGTAGAGAAAATTTCTTCCCAAATGGATGGGGCCTTACAAAATAGCAGTTGTGCATGAAAATGGTACATATCAACTAGAGGAATTAGATGGCACTCCCATTACGAAATGGGTCAAACACGACGAGTTAAAGATTTTCCAAGCACTAGAATAGTCTACTCCGAGGATGGAGTAGAAGCTAGGAAGGGGGAAGATGTCGACACTAAAATTTTCCTCCGTAATTTCTATTTTATTAATGTATGTATTAGGAATAGGATGTTGTTAAGTATAATTAGTAGTAGCGTCTAATAGAAGATAACGGCACTGTTACTGGTACGATGCCACCAATAATGTATAATACGGTAACAGTCAAAAGTACAATAGGAATGTTGTGGTAAAAAGTAAATATTTTTCGTAAGTGGTTCAATAATGTTAAAATGTCAAAGTTAGGGTAAGTAGAGAAGTAGGGTCTACATGATTAGGAATTAGAAATATTATATTGGTAATAAGGACAAGGAGTGAGGTCATAAATATTTTGTGTATTTTATTTGTAAAAATTCTAAAAATGTGGAACCCATGTGAAATGATAAGGTTTATCTTATCTTAAAAGATAAGCTTACATGTAAAGATAAGAGTTAAGGTATGGAATATGATTCACAAGTAGATTTCTTATCCTATCTTAGAGATAAGGTGGATAAGCCTGAAATTTCTATAAATAGAGAGGCCACCCCCTCATTTAGCATAGAAGGAAGTAGTGAGAAATATTGTATGAGTAAGTGTGTTAAAGAAGCCATTAAGAGGTGTAATTGTGAAGTTTCTCCCATAGTTATTGTTGGAAGGCAAGTGAAGTTAGTAACACTTGAAGTACCTCATGGGTGAGATTGTAATAATTTCATGTTGATATTATAATTTACACTTATATTTCAGATTTGCCATCATTCCTTCATATCGAGTCTATGGTATTCTTGTGTTATGTTTGTTGTTGTGTTTCCGATTACATCCACCAAACTAAAAGTTGTGCATTAGTAAATAATCACAAAGACGAGGAGTTCCCGGTGGAGAATTATCATAGTGTTGGATTAGTGATGACAGAGTTCTTCCTTTGACACAATGTGTCCAAGTAACTTTTCTTTTAAACTCCAATATGACACTTCTTGGGATTTAGTGAAATACCATACTCCATGTATATTAACAAGATTTTTCTAAGTGTTACAGATGGTCACTCCTTTTTCTAGAGAAAATAATCATATCATATTGATATACGTAATGAAATCATTAATATAGCTAGAGAAAGCTACATCCATTGCTCTTTGGAAAGTGGCTCCAACATTCATTAGACCAAAAGGAATTCTGACATATACATATGTTCCCCAAGGAGTGGTAAAGGTAGTCTTGATTTTCTCTGATTCCTTCACAACTACCTAGTTATATCCAAAAAACCATCCAAGGTGGATAACAATTCTAAACCAGTAACCAATTGTAACATATTGTCCATATTTGGCAGAGGGTAGTTATCCTTCATTGATGCTCTATTCAAGTTTCTAAATTCCACACACAACCTTATATCTTTGTTCTTCTTTCTGATAGGTACCAAGTTTGCAACCCATGATGAGTACCTTGTGGGCTGTATGATTCCTCCATCCCTCAACTTTTTCAATTCTTCTTGCATCTTTAGGGAAAGGAGTGGATTGATTGGCCTCTGTTTCTACCTAAATGGCTTGGCAAAAAGCTTCTAAGGGAATTTCATGCTGAAAAGATCCTCTCTAGTATGCTTTCAATTCAGAATAAGACCATGCTAAGAAGTCTTGGTATTTCTTCAACAATTGGACATATGACTAATTTTCTTCCTTTCTCAGATTGCTACCTAGCCATATCTTACGTGGTTTATCCTTCATGCCCAGGTCATGCTCTTCAACATCCCTCGAGGCTAACATGTGTCTGTTGATAATGCAATCAACATTATCAAAGTTTGATTCAAGTGCTACCAAACCTCTAGGAATAGTATTAGTCTTCAATTGAATGATGTCTTTTCCAAATAAAGTCTCCTTTCCATCAGCCACACAAACCATTGGTTCCCAATCTATATGTTGATCGCAAATTCTCCTTGGTTTTGTAAAAAAATTTACACCTGGGCATCGTATCTTCAAACACTTTCTAGTGTTTAACATTGTCAGGAATAGATGGCCTAGTTAATATCTCAATATTATACTCACAATAGGGGGATATAATACAATTTTAAAATATGGACCCCAATATGGCCAATTTGTCTACTAGAGTATTGTACTTCCTATCATGATGTATTATGTTGAAGGAGTCAAACATCTCAATGAAATCCTAAAATGCATGCTTATACTACTTCATTCTCTAGATTTTTGTTGCATACAATTTTCTAACCTACTTGACAATTAGCTTTGAATCTCCTTTAACAATGATGTCTCTAATACCATATTTCCAAGCAATTCTTAGACCCAAGAGATAGTGCTTCATACTCAGCAATATTGTTAGTGCACTCAAAGTTGAGTTTAAAAGAGAAAACAAACTCTTCCTGGCATGGAGATATCAAAACAATACCAACACCATTTCCAAATTTAGAGCAAGCCCCATCAAACAACAAAGTCCAAGGAAAACCTACTTGTTTAAGAGACTTGCATTGATCAATTTTGTGCTCTTTACCATCAACAAATCCAACAAAGTTATCAGCATCAATGTCAATGTATAATAACACTTCATAGAAGCATTATTGGGATCCTCAATGAGATGTAGCATCTTCTTTTCACCATACAACTTTACAAGGCTTCCCTCAATAGGTATAGTGGCAAAAGACATATCCATTTGCACACTCCCACCCACACTAGCATCCCATTTTCTTGATAACAACATTCCCCATTTGGTAGGGCAATCAATAATAACAACATCTAGTTTTAAGTTCTTGCCTGGGTAGCTACAAGTTGCACTATCAAACCCTTGACACATCCAACCACTGACACCTCTCTAGAATCCATGGAATGCACTTCCCATAAGATGTTGTCACTTTGATATCTAATTCATTCATGACCTCAAGAGGCATAACATTGCATGATGCTCCTAATCAAACATACATATTGTTGTAACAAATCATGTCCTAATAATCAGAGTAGTGAAAATGGATCTACATTCAGCTGGGACTCAACCAAGGATGTTCCCAAATATACTTCAGGTGGCTCACCTAGTTCTTCTAGCACTTGGGGTTTTTCCAACTCTGCAATGGTAGGAGGAGTCTCAACATTGTTTACATTTCTACCTTGGGTAATATTTTCTTCTTTCAATCCCAAATACTCAAAGGCCCTTTTCTTGTGCTCAGGAATCCTAAGCAACTCAACAATTGGAACAAAATCTTGATCTAACTCAAGACTTGGGCAAATGTCATAAGGAACGTATTTGGGCAAGGCAACATTTGGAGGAAGACTGAGAAAACTCATTTGACAACAAAGGATTTTTCATGGTCTGAGCATGGGCAGGGATACCAGTTCTATTTGGGGAAACAAGGCCTTTTCCAGATGTATCTTTCTTAGGAGTTTCTTTTGAGATATTGGTGAGAACTAGAGTTTTTGGTTTGGCCTGAGGCCCTTCCTTTGACAACTTTACTCCTAGTGTTATATTCTTTTTCTTGGGAAACCACAACATTCATTAACAACTGCCTATCCTCCTCAGAAGGGATTCCTCCATCATAATTTTTAATCATTAATGCCCTTAAGTATTCAAAATCATTATTAGGAATTCAAAAGCTTGTACCATATCTATTTTAAAAGTATGAGAGGGAGGAAGGGTAATACCTGTGGATGTAATCCCAAAAATCTATAGCAGTTTTGGCACTGATTAATTCAGTCAAATTTGCTCCTTGTTGTGAGCTTGTAGAGCACCCCATCATGCACACATCATCATCAATGTCATCATCAACTTCCTCAACTTCTTTGTCTTCATCACATGGGGCATGTGGCAAGAAACATCTATCACACCACTCAATTTCATTGGCTTCTTCCACAATAAAGAACTTTGGTAGTCAAAGGATCAAGCACAATTATATTCTCACAGGATTGGGGCTGTCTATTTCCTATCCCATGGGTCCTTTTCCTCTATCATCTATCTCTGATCACCCTAGGATGATTTTAAAATATTTCTTGACCTTGTGTTTTATGATGAACCTTGGGAAACTTTGTCCAATCCCTTCTCTACTCTAGCCAGTTTATAGGATATTTCCTTAACATCTCTAGCCAATGTTTTCACAACCTCCTCTAGATCCATAGACTTACTTGACTGAGGCTTCTCTGGATTGATCAGCTTGATACCTTCCCTCTTAGGAGGCTTACCAACTACTTTGATGTTATTTTCAATCTGCAAAGCCATGGTGAAGGCCTACCTCAATGTTGTTGGGTTCTTATCCCTCAAATAATAAGTAACCTTCTTATCAAAAGCATCAAAGTATTTTATTAAACAAGAAACATCACTTGGCCTCAGGATCACAGTAGCCTATTTCAGGGTCTTATTGAACCTTGTATTGAAGTCATGAATAGATTCATTAGGATTCTTTTAATATTTTCAAATTTTAATAAAAGAAACCTAGGGTCTATTTTTTATCTCCATACTGTAATCTAAAAGCATTCTTCATTTCTGTCCATGAATCAATGGATTTGTTTGGAAAAGATTTATACCAGTCCCATGCATCCTCCTCTAGAGTATGAATAAACAATTTTATGTACACATCCTCAAATTCGATCTCAAATTCTTCCATCATATTGACAAAAATCTTTAAGTGTTGATCACCAGTAATAGCATTATTTCCTTGAAATTTAGGCAATCTATTTCTAACATCTTGGGGCATAGAATTTGGATATCCATCCATACCTTTGAAATCTATAGGACCAAAAGTGTTCACAACAAAACAGAGGTTTGGGTGGGGGCTGGGCCATATTGTTTTGGGGAGGTGATCTTACAGAAAAACAAAATGATGAGGAGTGAGGGGTCTATGGGGCATAGAATACAATTCTTAGAATGAATGTTCTCTAAAAACTATGTTTCTTGGAAGATCCTATCAGCTTTGGAGAACACAGGGACAAAATGAGACAAAAAATTTTTCAAATACAAAATAAGGACCCTCTCCAGTTGGAGAATTCAGATCTACAAAAATACTACTTGATTCAAAAGCACTTGAGGAAGTATGGAAATATTCAATGAAATCCTGATCAGTTTCCACAATTGATAACTCTTTTCTTGATTTATGATCTCCAATAACTTTCCAGATTCTTCTTCCTTCATAATTTGTCTTTCCCAATTCTGGAAACAACCTTTTAGTAGGGTATTTAATGAAGAAATATATTCTTCCTTCCAGCTTTACAAATAGTAGTGATAAATTTCAATTGACAAAGGTTAAGACACTGACATTTATCAAAAATTAATTCATCACAAAGTCGTCACTAAGGATTTTCACCTTAGTTGTGTAAATGCACTAAAATTTATCTCAAAATGTCTATCAACACTAAATTCATGCAAATATTCATAGATATTGACCTTCCTTACTGTATTTAACATTGATGATGTAAACTTAGTGCAAAAAATCCTACATAAAACTAGAAATATTTGCACATGCAAAACTTGTAACTTGCACAAATCATATAGAATTGGACACAAGATGACGTTTTCAAAACAATGTATAAATTACTTTATATCATGTAAGAAACATTACTAGAATGGCTGAATCTAAGAATTCCTTTGAAGATCCCTTGGATGCAATTTCAACGACACCAATCTAGTGTTGTTTCCACACAAATAGGTCCCGAAAAAAATAATCCATCGACAACGGTGCCAATTTAGTGTTGTTGCCGCACATATAGGTCCCAATTTTTGGTCTCTAACTCAAATAATCCCTCTTCCTTCCATATAATGCCAATCGGTGTTGGTATCCAAATTTATTCTCCTTTTGAAACGAGCTATTAGGTTATGGAACCTATTTTCATGTGTGAAAGTGTTGAAGACTATACACTAAGAGTATTGTACACTTTTCATGTATCCTCAGTCCCGTGTAAATGAATCCCCCTAAGAAAATTGTTTTGGGCCTTAAAATGTGCTCCGATATATACCCCTAAAACATGATTTTCTCATAAGGGTGGGAATTTTGACCCATAGGTTTATGGGACAGTTTTTGTCCATGGTTTTGATACCCATGATTTTGTAAAACTACTTAAGTAGTTTTCTACTTATATGGTTTTATGCATATGGTAGTAATTATGTAACATTGCAGATGTGTTTTGAATTCGGGTGTGAATTTTGCAAAGTTTGTTGAGCATAGCTCCAAATAGATCTTTACCCATATTTATTGAGAGAGTGGTGGCTTGTAATAAAATTTGAGCAAGTGATTCTTGGTGGATGTAGCCCAAATTGGGTGAACCATGTTAAATATTGATCGCTTTTTATGTGTTAGTTTATTCTTAATTTTATTTGAGATCTGTAATATTTTATGCATAAATAGTTTCTACTTATCAAATTCATGTCCCGAGAAATGGATTATTCCACATATTTTATCCCTTATTTCCTTGGAACATGAGCAACATCATAGATTTACAAGACACTAAGAGACAAAAATCATATTATGAGTCATTTTTAGCCGGGAGGGATTTTCGACTCTTTATCACTCGGCATCAGAGAAATGGATAACACCTTCATTAAGGATTTGATCTATCCTCATTGCTTTAGGCCATGCCTTTTGACCAAGGTGAGAGGACCCATTTTGTAACCTCTTTTGGTGAAGGAGAATGAAGATATCCTTCTTTGCACAAATTTGAAAGGAGACCTTGAGAAAATATGATCAATGCACCACAATTTAACTCTCACGAGTTGTCACTTCTAAAGAATGGTGATATTTTCTAAATAGGGTTAAGGTTACTAAAGACATTATGGAATCCTAATTGCTTCTGCATATTTTGGCAGTAGAATTTATTCATTTGTGGACATACAGGGAAAACATGGGTAGTTCAAGTAGGATTCATTGTTTTTGAATAATTTTTGGTGGGAGATTAAGCAGATAAACTTGATTTTTCCAAATCTTTGAGAACCTTCACAATAATTGGAAAACTAAATGACAAAATGCTTCATAATAGCTAAAATATTCCTTCAACCAGAAGGTGTGCATCAATGGAGGCCCAAATTTGCATGGTTTCACACAATCTCCAAGAATTTAACACGAAGGCTCGAAGCTAAAGACTCAATTAAAATCAAAGACCCCTAGTTCCTCATGCCTAAGATACACTCAAAGGCTTACAAAAATCTTTATCAACAAAATGACAATAAAGTGATTTTAAATTGTTTTATCTCATTACAAGATGAAGGCTCTTCTCATAATGAAATTGAAAATGCCACTAAACTATCACAGGGATGAGATCTTGTGTGATTCAGAGATATTTTAACACAAGATTGCAATAGGAACAAGAAAACTATTTACAGACATTTTGAAATAAAGAAGACACAAATTTTCCCAAGATTAACACAAATTAATTCAAAAGTTGATTAGATTCATCAACAGGGGAAAGTTTCTTTGAATAGTCTCAGAGCTTGTCAATGGTTGTACACTCATAACCAACTTGACATGATCAAATCTAAAACATAGGAAATTAATAGGTTTCTCAGATGGTCTCTCAAGAAGATGGGATTTCTCAAATTTTCTATTAAGAATTCAACCCCCGACCCTTTGCAAGATTATCCTCATTGTATTTATACAATTTACTCACTCACACATCCAAAATTTTCCCCCAAAAAGAAGAATATTCGAGGAATCCTTTACTTGTTACCAATTTGTCTCAAAAGTGACGTTTAACAAATTTACACCCACAGCTTCCAAGTGGAAAAATCATGAACTGATCACATTTCTTAAACCCTCAACTAATGAATTGGGATGCCATGCCACAACATTTTTGAAAGTCCTTTTAATCATTTTTATTTTTTCATGCGAGAAATCCCCATTTTAATCATTTTTCCAGGTGGCTCTGTATAGCTGGATCTTGATAGGAAATCCTTTTCACCCTTGAGGAAACACCTTTTTCATCCTTTACACCTACAACCTCCATCATTTCATCCTTTTCCCATTCTTTCCTCTGCAACTCTACTCTACATCCAGCTTCTCTAGTAATTCACATTTTTTGTAAGTGCCCAGAAATTCCAACTTCAAAATATCAACCTTTACAATCCTTGACTCAAAAATTAAGCTCTAAATCCATTCAATTGCACTTTGCAGACAAAAATGACAAGGAATTTCATCAAAAATGATGAAAAACAATGCATATTCACATCTCCAAGAGTCTTGAGAAAAAATGGCAGCAAAATTAGATGTAATGCACAACAACCATTGATTCTCCCCTTTCTCAACTTTATATTAGAGTCCATCCATGTGTTTCCTTGGCACAACTACAAAGGTGAAGTATAGAGGCAAGTTTCCAAACCAATCGTGGGCCTTCCACGTGCCCTGGCCCAAGAAAATTACCTTTGGGCATTTAAAAGTCTCGGTATAAAAGGACCTAGCAAAAGCCTCCACATGTCTCAATGGCACACTTTTGATATGGTTCCCAAAAGTGGAGACCCCAAACAAGTGTGGGCTCACCACGTGTCTCATTCCTCGGAAAGTCATTTAAAGAATTTAGGGACTAGTGGAAGGTGCCACGTGCCTAGGGTCCGAGAAAGTTTCCTCGGTTGTTGAAAAGTCCAAGTAAGGGTAGAGTGAGCGGAAACTTCCACGTGTCCCTTCGGCACTTCTTCAAAAGTAAAGTACAAGTGCAAGTACCAAGTGGTGCATGCCCTCCACGTGTCCTAGGCCTTAGAAAGTTTCTTGAAAATTTTAAGTATAGAGAGGAGCCAACGGAAGCCTCCACGTGTCTCCTTGGTGCAACTTTTAGATGGTGCCCAAAAGAGACCCTAAACAAGCACGGGCTCACCATGTGTCTCATTCCACATAGGTGTTGAAAAATTTTAAGGACCAATGGAAGGCGCTACGTGCCTCCTCACATGTGCAATCACAATGTAGGACCTAGAGGTGGATCCTCAAATGAGTTTCAGCCCTCCATGTGTCAATGATCTGACAAAACTACACTGGCCACATGAAAAAAATATCTAAGTTTTGGTAGGGGCCAGCAATGGAAACCTCCACGTGTCCCTCAGCAACTCCAAAGGTCAAACCAAGAGGTGAAAATTTTTAGATGAGTGTAGGCCCTCCATGTGGAAAATACTTGAGTTGAAGCGGGCCTTAGAGTTTCAAAATTCCCCACCAAGCCACATCCAATCGTAGAAGGACCATGTTTCCACGGATGTTGGGAAAAATTGACGTGGAAAACAAAACATGACTTTGGAGAAAATAGAAGGAAGGGAACCCGAGTTTATGCCCCAAGTTACAAATTCTTTCACATGGATAGAGGAATGGAAAACAAATTTTTGAATTAAAGTGATCCTCACCAAAGGAAAGGATAGATGATGGCAACCAAATGAAAGAAAAAAATTTCACGCGTCAATACGGGAGATAGAAGATACGACAGAGCCCGCAGATTGAAGATTTTTAGAGAACACAGGCTAGATCAAATTAGACCAACACTACCTATGTGACAATTCCAAAACATTTACTAATTCATTCTATGACATTTCACCATCAATTTTCCCTAATGACCTAATCTGGGGCAACAAATATACAATTGTTTTATGCAACGCTTCATCACTTTAGCCCTAATGACCTAACATGGGGAAACAAATGATACCAAATTCTATCGATTTCCCCTAGTGACCTAACCTGGGAAACTACCATAAAATACCTCTATGAGTAACTAAGCAAAAAATCAATCAAAGCATTCAAACCTTTAACAATTGAAATCATACCACTCAATTAATACAATTCAACACAAGTGGCCTCCCAAATGATCTAACTTGGGAACTACATGTGTTACTTTCATAGATGACCTAACTTGGGAAGTTATTCTACATTTTTACTTACTTCTAGATGACCTAACATGGAAGCCACCATACATTTATTGCTTTCTTCCAAATGACCTAACGTGGAAGCTATCAAATTCCAAGAACACCCACAAAGTGGGGAAAGAGAGTCTTTCCTATACCACCCCTCTATGGGTCAACTCTTTGATTGAAATTGTCAAGATCCAAAACCACAAAGTATTTTCATATGAATCTAGCTGCATCAACTAGATCTTGAGGATGTAGTTAGAGATTGGAGAATAAAATAATTTTCTCTCTACACTCTTCCTTTGGTGATAGGATGCCCAAATCACCATGTCAATTATTCATATACATGTGTTAGAGTTACAAACTGATTACTCCATACCTCATCTCATCATCATCATACAATATTTGAAATCATAAATCATCTCATATTTCTATCATCACTCTTGTTTATTACATTTCATTATGAAATTATGGTTCTCACTATATTGTATGGATCAAACACGTTGATCCATTGTTGGACACACTTTTATGGTTCTTTCCACATGCTTCTAATACACATCTATTGTTATGTTGTGGAGCTTGTTTTCATGTGTGGAAGTGTTGAAGACTATACACTATCCACATTTTTCTTGTTGGGGTTTGAGGGTGGGCTAAGCCTTGAGTGGGGGTCCAGAGGCCTAGACCCCAAAAAAATGGCCCTCGAAAGATGTGGCTAATATCTCAATAAACATTATCTTCTCATATGGGTGGGATTTCTAATTCATAGGTTTATGGGGCGGTTTTACCCATGGTTTTGGTACCCATGGTATTGTAAAACTACTTAAGCAATTTCCTATTTATGTTCTTTTTTGCATATGGTAGGGTTGATGTTACATTGTAGATGTGTGTGAATTCAAGTGTGAATTTAGGAGAGTTTGTTGAGAACAGCTCCAAACATATATGGGTATTTTATTGAGAGAGAGGTGGCTTGTAGTAAAATCTAAGCAAGTGATTCTTGGTGGATGTAGCCCAAATTAGGTGAACCACATTAAATATTATCTCTATATTGTGTTATTTTATTTTTTACACTTTTATTTCAAATTTGTAATATTTTATGCATATTAGTCTCTATTATTACGATTCTAAGTGGGATTATTGCTCATTGTTTATCCCTTTATTCCTAACATCCGTGTGTTCTACTATATCATGAGATTCTCCCACTTCTCTCGTGTATGTATCTCTATCTACTTTATGTTACCGATATTTCCACTCACTAACATAAAGTGGGGCAAATGTATTCACAAAATCATGCACTTACTATTACATTTATACCATTGAGTATGTTATTTTATATATGTATCTCACATAATAAAAGTATTCGTTAATGACTTATCCCCTAGTCCTGTCATCAGTTATTCGGTCGTCATCGTCTTTTTTATGGCATATTCATCAATTTTTGCATAGTCTTATCATCTCTCAGTGAGTATCGTGTGTCGTTATTTAGTCATTTTTCATCTCTAGTCTTTGACTAGGGCACGTAAGGTAGTACTTGGGTTTCCAATGGGCGCTGGTCCTTAATTTTAGGTGTCCTTTTCCTCATAACACTTGGGTCTAAGTTACTTATTTGAGGTTAGTCATTGTCATTTTCCCTGTCATTCCCCTAGGTACTAGTCGGCATGTCGGATCATTAGTGTTGAAATTTGAACAAGGGATCCTTATATAAACATAAGCATACTCACTATTCTATGGGTGGACTATCTTTTATCAAGATCTATCTATCTACTAAGGGAAAAGGACTGAATTTGGGAATCACATACATCAACATCACACAAACATATGGGGAGAGGGTTATATTCTTTCTATTTCATCAACTATTTGTATTTTTAAGTCTAGTTACTACCCCCTACTCCCGTGTCATTGACGCTAGGGCACCCTAGAACACAATTGCACACACATAACTACATTGGATCTAGAATGTATTACAGTGCTTAGTTATAATTCCACCATTGTGGAAACTAAGGTCAATCCAACCCCTTCATATGTATATTTTTTAAGGGTTTAATGCTTTATATGGGGTTTTGTAAGTAGATCTTCATATCATATTTATGGAAACATAAGTGAAGATATTGCAAAAACTATGTGACGAAGATAAAGATACTGTGAAGACCTAAAGACACTATTAGATTAAGATCCTAATCTTTTTATAGATAATAACCACCCCATTCTTCTCCCAAGAAATCGAATCTAGTCAGATCTTCAGTTGTTGCAATTTCCTAGGTAGCACTTTCACATTTTTCCATGTCATGTGCATCTTCTTATGTAAATCCATCACATAGTGAGGTAAGTCATTTTGAATGTTAATACCTTATCTCTCTTATTTTCATTACTTAATTTCATTTAAATATCAATTAAAATTATTTAGCATTTATATTTCAGTTTATACCATTTATTCCATTACTATTACTAGTTTAGATTAACTTAGAATATTAATAATATTCCACATTTTTAGTTAATCAATTATAATATTCATAAATCAAAGAAAATACACTTCATATGAAATGTAGATGTGATTTTCTAACATTTATCATGTTGAATTTATAATAGATGATGAAATATATATAGGGGTAAGACAGAAGGATAGTTTGAATAAAAGGGGAGATGGGTATGGATGAATATGTGGGAATGGGGAATAAATGGAGAAGGTAACTAGACTAACCATCTTTGCCTGATGTGTTTGTTGAATCCAAACCTAAAATCAAGAGAAAATCACCCTTCAAAGGTTACTTAGCTTTGTTGCAACCCAAATTGATTCTCCTTCAAAGTCTGAGCAACATCACAGGTTTGGGAGGAAGCTTAGAGATAGATAGATCATAGTGAGTCATTTTATAGTGGGGATAGATTCACTCGGATGTGGAGAAATGGATAACACCATCAAGAGGATTTGATCTATCCTCACTACTTTATGGTTATGCCTTTCAACCAAGGTGAGAGGACCCTTTTGTATCCTGTTGTTTATAGAGGAGATGGGGAATTCCTTCCTCGTGAAGTGTTTGTTATCACTGAATTACAACACCCTTATGTTTACACAAGTTCATATTCTTGAGGTAACGTTGTGATTGGATAACATGGGTACTATCGAAAAGTTGTGGGACTTTCTACTTGAGATAAACCTCCAAAGAAAGATGGTTCTTGCTCCTAAACTACCCCTACAATCTACTCTAATGTAGGAAAAACTATCTTTCCTAATCTAACTTTTCCAAGGGACCAAGGAGAGAGAATGCATAAAAATGAAAGCCTACACTACAGTGGTGATACACCAGAAAAGGAGGGGTGTGAGAGTAGTCTTCCAATGTGTAAAAAATATAAGTAAAATGCATACTAGAAGGGTTGATTTTAGTTCTCCACAATCTGAAAAATGCATTCACAACAATATCTCATACATACACAATAATAATGAGTCCTTGCAAGAGCATAAAAATAGACACAATATTCTTGTAATGAAGGTTGAAAGGGCAAGAAGAGTGCAAACAAATATAGTAGGGAAGATGCATCCACAAACTTGTATTTTATTGCTTCATGATATGCATAGTTCAATCTATTACAAGATAAGGTCCTAGATCACCATGCAAGGAGTCCACTAAAAGGGCCTATAACACATAGACTTCATAATAAAAATTAACGAGCTTTGCTACCACAAAAATACCTCCTTTACAATGAGCCCAACACTCTAATTTATAGAAAAATAAGAAGAGAGAGAGAGAGGGAAAATGGAAATCCCAAAATCTGTCCTTCAACCACTTGTAAGAGGTATTAAATGGAGTGAAATGATGTTTTGTTGCTTGCAAAAGGCTCCCCATACTATCCCATGACTTGCAGCAGTGAAATATGGTAGCCCATGCTTCATTGAATGTGTCCAACTACTAAATAAAACACTATTCTAAACTTGGCCACGTTTTCAAAATCTCTATCTATCCTTCATCAAATCTAGAATTTCTTGAATGTTGTGCATCAGGCTTGGAGGAAAAATTCCAATGGTACCAATTTTGTGTGATTTTGTTGAGAAATAAAAATTTATGGTCTTCCGAGTGTGAGCTTTTTTGATGCGAGTAACTATTTTGGGTCCTGCTCGAGTCAAAAGTTATGGCCGTTTGAAGTGCGGGAGGTCAAACATTGAATTTTTCTCTTCACTACAGCTATTTTGGAAAAATCGGGTCCATGTGTCCTAGATTTCCTTGACACATTCTTCTACATCTCCCGATTCGGGCTTCCTTATCCTTACGCATCCGTCATTGACTGGTAGTGAGGGTCCATTGACCTCCGCATTCTCCGTAACGTTCCTTATGTAGCTTTTTCACTTTGCACGCATCCCGTGTGCTTTTTCCCAACCGTCTCAAAAAAAAATATCCACGCCACATGTAATGCACTAACTTGCAGAAAAATTGGCTTTTCATGTTCCGCACATACCTACGTCCCAACCGTCTCGTAGAGCGCACAGGATGAAAAGTTCCACTTATTCTATTTTTATTACTTGCAGCCATTCGGCTTTGTGCGTCCTCGCATCCCAACTATCTCACAGCACCCAGGACAAAAATGTCTGATTTTTCCGCAAAACACCAGAATGAGCCCATTTTTCATATTTTTTCCTATTTTCTCTAACTTCTTAGGTTTTTCCTGATGGGGAAGTCAGAGAGAAGCCAAGGGGACCCCAAAAACATGATTTTTGGCCTTGAATCAATTTTACTAGCTCAGGACTGAAGAATTTGTGCAAGTTATCCAAATCACCATGGGGGTGAATTTGGGATAACAAAGTGTTTAAGAAGACCTTGAAGAAAATATGATCAATACAACAAAACCTAACTCTCATGAGTTGTCACTCTAAATAATGGAGATATTTTCTAGACAAGGTTCTAGGCCACTAAAGACAATGAAAACCTAAGTGTTTCTGCATGTTTTGGTAATAGAAATTGTGCATCTGTATACACACAAGAAAAAAAAAGGGTAGTATGGGTAAGATTAATTGTTTTTGAATGATTTTGGTTGGAGGTGAAGCAAGATAAAGTTGATTATACTAGATCTTTGAGAACGTTTACAAAAATGGAAGAGCTCAAATCAAAGAATGCTTCAGTACCTAGGATGTTCCTTTAACTGGAATATGTGCTTTAATGGAGGCCCAGATCAGCACTTTTCACACAAACTTAAAGGAGCCAAAATGAAGGCTCAAATTGGAAAACTTAATGAACATTATCAATCTTTGTTTCATCATGCCTAAGATACCATCAAAGGCTAACAAATAATCTTATAGTCATGCTAGGAGTCACAGGTGATTTTAAATTTGTTTATTTCACTATCAAATGAAATCTCGTCTCGATAAATGAAATTGTAAATGCCACAAAACTATTATAAAGATAAGATCTTGTGTGATTCACACCGATTTAAATCTAAGAATGTAACGAGAACAAGAAAAACTACTAGCAGACATTCAAAAAAAAAGAAGAAAACACAAATTTTACCCAAAGATAACACATATTAACTCAAGTTTGATTAAATTTATCGGAGGGGAAAGTTTCTCAGGACAATCTCGAGATATTTTCAATGGTTGTACACTCGTAACCACCTTGACATGATCAAATTTAACACAAAGGAGATAAATAGGTTCTTCAATAGTTTCTCAAAAGATGGGATCTATCACGCTTTTCTCTTAGGAAATCAGTTTCTCACCCATAACACTCAAACCTTTCAACCCTTTTCATAGAAAAATTCATTCCATTTATAAAATTTTACAACCAAGTTCTCCCCTCAAAACCTAAACATTTAGTGTACCAGGTGCTTTCCATGATCCCATCGTGATTCCCATAATCAAATGTATAAAAAGTTGTCAAATGCTCGGGGGGTAGGTCTCTCCGAACATCTCCCACATTCAAATTCTTCCTCTGGTAGATAACTTTCCCTTTACTTGCAACACCTTCCACCCCTAATCTATCAAATCTGGTTCTTTATGTGCCCGAAAAGGAAAAATGGAAGAAAAGATCGAGCCCAGAGATCAGATCTCATCTTAAAGTGATAGATATCCCCGATTTTCCTCACCAATCCAAGATATCAACATGTCTTTCACATGCCAAGGAAAGAAAAATCAGGTCAAATCCGACAGTCAGATTGCATATTTAATGGTGAGAGACATTTACAAACCTTCCCAATCCAAACAAGATACAGTTTAATGTTCCTCTTCATTTTGTGTGCAAGAGACTCCAAGAAATGATAAAAAAAAACCATACAAATACGCATCCCCATGAGCTTTGGAGAAAAATGGTAGAAAATTAGGTATAGATGCATAGTTGTCATTGATCTTTACTTTTAATTTGGGTCGTCAACGTGGAAGATTCAATTTTTTAAAGCGGACATGTAGGTTCCCTTTTCCTTTTAAAACTTTTTGGAAAAATGGAAATTGTTCACTTTTTCTTCGCACCTCCACCCTTGATAAATGAGCTTGACACATGTCCTAAGGTGGGTCCCAAAGGAACCGTGGCCAAATTCTACTATTTCACCTCCTTTTTGGAAAAGGGAAATTTTTCCAAGTTTCCCCCACAGCTCCGCCCTTCCGCCTTTAAAAAATGGGCCTGACAGTGTCCCAATGTGGGTCCCAATGGAAACACACTCTCTTTTTATACTTTAGCTCCTTTTTTCACAAAAGGAAAATTTTCCAAATTTCCCCGAAATTCTGCACACCTCCACCATCGATTGGGAAAAACTTTTTGATTATTCTCTGTCGGGCCTCACGGCCATTTTGATGTTTTAATCCTTTTGATGATAAGAGGAAAAAAATCCAAGTTTCCCCCAATGGTCCACTTTCCCACCTTTTCCTTTTCAAATCCAACCTTAACCTACCTTATATCGGGCTTGCGGGCCATTTTGATATTTTAATCCTCTAGATGCAAAAAATCCAAGCTGCCCCCGATGGTCTACTTCCCCACCTTTTGAATTTTCAAAGCCAACTTTAACCTCCCTTTTATCGGGATTGTGGGCCATTTTGATACTTTAATCCTTAAGAGGCAAAAAATCCAAGTTTCCCCCAATGGTTTGCTTCCCCTTTTTTGACTTTTCAAACTGCCACGCATCACAATGGTGCATCTTGAGATGGTCCCCAAAAGTTGAGACCTTGAATGAGCGTGGGCTCACCACATGTCCTGACCTAGAAAAATTTGTTTGAAGGCTTAAAGCTCAGCAGAAGGCCATGTGTCAAGGTCCAAGGTAATCTCCTTTGGCCGTTGAAAAGTCCAAGCAAAATTCAAAGTGAGCGGAGGCCTCCAAGTGTCCTCTAGTGCTTCTTTAAAATAAACTTCAAGGGTTATTCCTCAAACATGTACGGTCCCTCCACATGTCCCAAGCCTCTTAAAAGCTTTTGAAAAATACTAAGTATGGGAAGACTCGGCAAAATCCTCCACGTGTCTTCATGGTGCAATTTCAAAATGGTGCCCAAGTTTAAGACCCTAAATGAGTGCGGGCTCACCACATGTCCCTATCCCGCCAAATTGTATTAGTTGCATAAAAATTTGTCTAAGTCCTAGAAAAGCAGCGGAAACCTCCACGTGTCCTCCCCCAAGACAACTCCAAGGCCAAACCAAAAATCAAATCTTCAATTGAGTGCCCATCCTCCACGTGGACCAGTTTTCGATCAAGGAAATCCATAAAATTTTAGAGTGCCCCATTGAGTCATGTCTAACCAAAATAGGCCATGTTTCCTATTGATGCAAGGATGTAAATTTGAACAAGAGAAACGACCATCAAACCGTAAAATGCAAAAAATGACCATTTGAGACCGAAGAAGAAATTTTCTCCAAGGATAGAGAATTTAGAAATGTTACAATACTCAAATACATTCCTCTGAGCTACATCCATTCATTTTTCTTCAATTATTTAGGGCAAAAAAGACAAGGACAACAAAATCATGGTTGTGGAAAATGGAAAGAATGGGACCGACTGAGTTTCTACACCCAAATATTGACCTTTTTAGATGAGCAGAGAAACGTGGAAACAATTTTGGATCTATACGTGATCCCTGGTCCAGAATGCATTGATTATGGAAATAAAAGGAAGGAAAGACTTCTCGAGCACAACACGGGAGAAAAAATGTGGCAGAGACCATAAATTGATAGATTTTCAATAGCAAAATGGGGTGAAACTATTTTGAGCACCAACATCAGCTCCGACTCGAGGATGGGCACTCCCTACGAGTGCCACAAGAACAAAGGTAGACCAAGTGCCAAAAATATCCATTGGAAAAGGAGTCAGCTTACAGAGTAGAGAAATAGAGCCATCTCCCAAAAATGAACAGAGAAACCAGTAAAAATAAGTCACGAAGGACCAAAATGAGCAAAAACACAAAAGACAACAAACAACAAGCTATACACATATAGGTGATGCTCACTTTGATTCGGGGAATCAATCTAGGAAATGCTTCAACTACACCATTATTAATAGGAAATTAGAGCAATTCCCCATCCAAGTCCTTCAAGAAGAAGAATGTTCACCAATCCTAATATTAATGGAGTAAGGGCCCATCCATAATGCATTAAATTGGCCATGTTTACCCTTATCTTAATACCTTCTATCCCATAAAGAGCACACAAGACAAGATCTCCAAAATTGAAAGCTCTTGGGTGACCTTCTTGTCGAACAACTTCTTCAGCTTTTCTTTGAATGTACAAGTCTTTGGTGTGATGCCCTCCTTTCTTCATCAAGTTCAACAATCTAGTTAATGCGGGCATCATATGGACTTACTTCTTGGTCTTCCATTGTTGATGAACTAATATGATATAGTCACATATACAAGGCAACAGGGCCTAAGTTCCATACACCAACTCAAATGGACTCTTTCCAATGGCTCTTTTAATAGTAATTTGGTCAACCCAGCATAAACAAACTTCAACTGCTCACCCCATTTTCTTTGTTCAGCTCCAAGGTCCTTCTGATAATCTTCAACAATTTTTTATTACTAGACTCAACTTGTCCATTTCCTTGGGTATTGTAATTAGAAGCATATGTCAAATTGATCCCATATTATTTGCACATTGCCGCCAAGGGTTTATCTCTAAAGATCATGGCATTTTTAGCAACAATTTTGACTAGCACCCCAAACCTGCAAATGATATGATTTAGTATGAAGTCCATGATGATTTGGTGTGTTGCTCTCTTAGTGGGGATGGACTCCACCCACTTGGTGAAGTAATCAGGGCTACAAGAATCAGACTTATGGATAACACTTAAAGGGTCTGAAATTCACCAATAAATTCCATTCCCATTGCTTGAATGGGGCTTCAATTGATACAAGATGCAAAATAATGGAGCCTAAATATTTTAGTTTTCTAGAGAAGTGTTGATAACTCTCACATCTTCTAACCAAAAGAGTTATATCCTTGAAGAGAGTTGGCCACCAATAACTAGCCCTCAAGATCTTGTGTGTTGTGACTCTTCCAGAAAAATTCCCCCACAAACTCCTCCATGAAGATCAATAATTATCTTGGGGGCTTCATCTTTAGTAATGCACCTTAAGAGAACTCCCTCAGGGTTCTTCTAAGCTAACCCATAATCAATAATGACATATTTTTGGGAAGCCAACTTAAGGGCTCTTTTCTAGTTCTTACTCAAATACTCAGGGTAGTATAGATGTCTGAGATAAAAAATTACATCTTTGTACCACTCAGAACTCGTCAATTTCTCAAGAACATCTACCCTTCCTTCTTCTACCTCATTCACCTCAATAGTTTACAAGTTTCTCTCAGCCATAAGCTTAGCCAAGCCCAAACCTCTCACCAACTTTGTGGTTTGGATATCCATATCATATTCTTGTAACTTGTTCACCCATCTACATCTTTTTCTTGATACCTCCATCTCTGATAAGATGTCTTTGACCATGGTGTAGGGAACATAAGAAACAATTTTAGAACTCAAATTGTAAGGCCTTAAAACCTTTATTGCTTTCACCAAGGCAAATGCTTGCTTCTCCATAATAGTGTATTTCAGCTCAGCCCCTTGCAATGCCTTACTAAAAAAGGCAATTGGCCTCTCATCCCCTTCATCATCTTTCTACAACATGATAGATGCAATAGTGTTTTTTGAGGCAAAAGAAAATAGTTGGAAAGGCCTCTTATAATCCAGGGCTGCTAAAACAGGGGCATGCTTTAATGCCTCCTTGATCCCATTGAAACCTTGAATGGCATTCTCCTCCCATTTGATGACCTTGTCCTTCTTTAGCATGCAAGTGATTGGAATGGTCAACTCAGCAAAGTTTGATATGAATCTTTTGATGAAGTTTATCTACCCAAAGAAGGACTAAATTCCTTTCTTGGTTCTTGGAATTGGGACTTTGCTGATGGCCTCTACCCTTTCTGGATCAATCATCACCCCTTCTTGTGACACAATGTGACCAAGAAATTTTGCCTTTTGTACTCCAAAATGGAACTTCTTTGGATTGAGTGAAACGTCATATTCTCTACATCTTATCAGCATCGTTTCCAAGTGCAGTAAGTGATCACCTCACTTTCTAGAAAACACAGTTACATCATCTTGGTAGACAAAAATAAAATCATTGATGTAACCAACAAAAGCAACATCCATTGCTCTTTGAAAGGTGGCTCCAGCATTCATCAAACCAAAGGGCATCCTGACATATACATAAGTTCCCCAAGGAGTAGTAAAGGTTGTCTTGATCCTTTATGATTCCTTCAACACAACTTGGTTATAACTAGAGAAACCATCTAAGGTGGAAAGTAACTCAAAACCAGTTACTAGCTGCACATGTTTTCCATGTTTGGTAAAGGATAATTATCCTTCATTGATGCTCTATTCATATTTCTGAAGTCCACACATATCCTAATGTCACCATTCTTCTTTCTAACTGGTACTAGGTTTGTAACCCAAGAAGAATACCTTATAGGCTAAATAATCCCTCCATCCCTCAGTTTCTTCAATTCTTCTTGCATTTTAAGAGATAGGAGTGGATTGATTGGTCTTTGTTTCTACCTAAATGGCTTTGCATTGGATTCCAAGGGAATCTCATGTTGAAACAAATCCTCTCTATATACCTTTAGTTCGAGAATAGGTCCAAACCATGCAATATTGATACTTTTTCAGCAATTGGAAATAATTTTTTCCTCCTTGTTGAGATTACTACCTAACCCAATCTTCCTTGGTTTCTCCTTTGTGCCAAGGTCATGCTCCTCAATATCCCTTGAGGCTACTATGCATCTGTTAATAATGTGATCAACATTATCAAAATTGGACTCAAGAGCAACCAACCCTCTGGGAATGGTATTAGTCTTTAGTTGGATGATGCCTTTGCCAAATAGGGTTTCTTTACCCTTTTATGCACACCATTAGATCCCAATCAATATTTTGATCAGAAAACTTCCCTTTGTTCTGGAGAAATCTTTTGACCTAAGCATCATCATCAAAAACTTGCCAATGCTTAATATTGTCAGGGACAGATGGCCTTGTCAACACCTCAACATCATAGTCACAATATGGGGAGAATGCATAATTATCAAAACGAGATCCCAACATTGTAAGTTTTTCTTCCAATTCATTGAACCTCCTATCATGATGCACAATATTGAATGAATCAAACATCTCAATGAGATCCCAAACTGCATGCTTGTATTACTTTATTCGTTGATTTTTTTGCCATAAATTTTTCTGACTTGCTTTACAATTAATTATGAATCTCCTCTGACAATGATGTCGTTAACACTCAGACCTAACAACAAAGCCTCATACTCAGCAATGTTATTAGTGCACTCAAATTTGAGTTTTAAGGAAAAGAGAAACTCTTCCTAACCTAGAGAGATCAAAACAACACCAGCGGCATTTCCAAACTTGGAGTAAGCTCCATCAAACAATAAATTCCAAGGAGATCCTGCCCTTTCAAGACACTTGCATTCTTCAATTTTGTGCTCCTTTCCATTAGCAAATCCCACAAAGTTATCAGCATCAACACTTGTATACAATACCTCATAGGATGCATTGTTGGGATCCTCAATAAGGTGCAACATCTTATTTTCTACATATAACCTGATAAGGATGCCCTTAATTAGGATGGTAGCATAAGACATATATGTTTGACACTCCCACCAACACTTACATGCACCCATTTTCTAGACATAAACATACCCCACTTGGTGGGCAATCAAAAATGACAACGTCAAGCTTCAAGTTTTTACCTGGTAGGTTACAAGAAACTTGCACCACTAGACCTTTCACACATCCCACCACCGGCACTTCTCTGGAGTCCATAGCAGGGTTCATTTCCCATATGTTGTTTTCACTTTAATATTTATCTCATTCATGACTTCCAAAGGCATGACATTGCATGATGCCTCTGATTCAAACATACAGTTGTGCAATAGTCAATCCTTAATGATTAGAGTGGTGAAGAATGGATCCACATTTAGCTGAGACTCCACCAAGGATGTCTCCAAATAAACCTCAGGTGGTTCACCTAGTTCCTCCAATGCTAGTGGTGTTTTTAACTCTTCAATGACTGGGGGAGTCTCCATAATGTTTATATTTCTACCAAGGTAGTCTTCTCCTCTTTCAGCCCCAAATATTCAAAATCCCTTTTCTTGTGCTCAGGAATCCTAAGCAACTCAACAATTGGAATTGAGATCTTGATCTGACTCAAGACTTGGGCAATATCATAAGGGGTAGACTTTGGCAAGGCAGCATTGGAAGGAAGGTTGACACACTCATTAGGTGGCACAGGATTTTTGATAGTTTGGGCATGAGGAGGGGTATGAGTTTTGTTTAGGACAACAAGGCCCTTGGTAAATACATCTTTCTTGGGATCCTCTTTAGGAATGTTTGAAAGCAATGAAGTTTTTGGCTTGGCCTAAGGCCCTGTCCCTTTGACAACCCTACTCCTTGTGTTATAATCCTTCTCTTGGGTAACAACAACATTCATCAACAACTTCCTGTCCTCCTTAGATGGGATTCCTCCATCATACTTCTTTATCATTAAAGCTCTTAAATATTCAAATTCATTATTGGGAAATTCAAAATCTTGTATAGTATCTACTTCTAAAGTATGAGAGGGAGGAAGAATAGGTACCCAGTGGATGCAATCCCAAAAATTAGTAGCAGTTCTAGCACTTATTACCTTAGTTGAAGTTGCCCCTTGTTGTGAGCTTGTGGAGCAACCCATCATGTAGACATCATCATCACTATCATCATCAGCTACTTCTTCTTCTTGCTGATCCACCTCATATGGAGCATGGGGCATGAAACATCTATCACACCAATCAATGAATTTTGTTTCTTCCATAACACCAACTCTGAAATCCAAAGGATCAAGTACCATTCTATTTTCCCTGGCTTGGGACTATCTATTTCCAAATCAAATAGGTCCCTTGCCTCTATCATCATATCTTTGGTGATTTGTAAACCTATCTTGACTTGTTGCTTGAGTTGACCTTGTGAACTCTGCCAAATCCCTTTTTCTTCCCAAGCTAATTTGTATGATATTTATTTGACAACCCCTACCAAATTTTTCACAACTTCTTCCAAATCAGCAGCCTTACTTTTTTGAGGATTTTCCGGGTTAATTAGTTTTACACCCTCCCTTTTGGAGGCTTTCCAATTGCCTTTATGTTGTTCTCTATTTGCAGAAGACCATGGTAAAGGCCTCGCCTAAAATTAGTAGGGTTTTTATCTCTCAAGTAGTAAGTAATTTTTTTATCAAATGCATCTCGAATATTTGATTAAACATGATTCATCACATGGTCTTAAGCCAACAGGAAATCTCCTCAGGGTCTTGTTAAACCTTGTGTTGAAATCATGTACTAAATCATTAGGATTCTTCTTGATGTTTTCAAATTCTCATAGAAGAAATCTAGGGTCAATTCTATCACCATATTGCAATCTAAATTCATTGTTCATCTTTGTCCAAGAATCAATGGAATTATCTCGCAAAGCTTTATACTAGTCCCTTGCATCCTCTTCCAAAGTATGGATAAAAAATTTGATATATAAATCTTCATGTTTAATCTCAAAGTCTTCCATCATATTGATAAAAATATTTAGACGTTGATCACCAGTTATAACGCATTGTTTCCTTGGAACTTTGGTAATTTGTTCCTTACATCTTGAGGAACTACATTTGGATAACCAAATATTCACACAAAATTTATAGGACCAAAGCTATTTACAAAAATGAAGGTATTGGTGGGGGAAGGGCCATGTTGTTTTAAGGAGGTGACCCTGGAAGGGAAATAAATTGATAAGGGGTAGAGGGTCTTTGAAACACAGGAGTATAACTTTCAAAATGGATATCCCTAAAGGCCTTGTTTCTTGGAAAACCCTATCAACTTTTGAAAAGACAGGGGCAGAATGAGAAGAAAAATTTTCAAAATCAAATGAAGGCCCCTCTCTAGTTGGAGAATTCAATTCCACAAAGAGGCTACCTGATTCAAAAGCACTTGAATGGTAGTCTTCAATGATAGGATGATCACTTTCATCAATGGAGATCCCTTTTCTTGTCTACTGATCTCCAACAACTCTCTAGGATTTTCTTCCTTCTGAATTTGTTTTTCCTAGCTCTAAATAATTTCCTAGTAGGATCCCTAACAAAGAAATATCTTCTTCCTTCTAGCTTTGCAAAGATTAGTAACAAATCTCACTTGACAGAGGTTAAGACACTAGTACTCATCAAGAATCAGATCAACAGGAGTTACCACTAAGGATTTCCACCTTAGTTATGAAAATGCACTAAAATATGATCTGTCAAATGTCTATCAATAATAGAAACTAGAAATGGGATGATCTGACTTTTCTTTACCCATATTTATCAATGAAATCTAGTGCACTAGGTGTGGAAATTGAAAGAATTACACACAACACTTACAACTTTGAATACTTCTTACAAGCCTAAACACAAGATGATGTTTGAAAAAATGTATTAGCACTTAGAGCATATAAGAAGTGTTTACCAGGGTCTGAATATGAATTGTAACCACTATGTCCCCACAATGGTGCCAATCGGGTGTTGGTACAAAAATTGATTCTCCTCTAAAGTCTTAGCAAAATCACAACTTTGGTAGGAAGCTTAGAGATAGATAGATCATAGTGAGTCATTTTGTAGCTGGGGATGGGATCTAATTGGCCCTCTGTCACTCAGATGTGGAGAAATGGATAGCACCCTCAAGAGGATTTGATCTATCCTCACTACTTTATGGTTGTGCCTTTCAACTAGGGTGAGAGGACCCTTTTGTAGCCTATTGTTTATAGAGGAGATGGGGAATTCCTTCCTTGTGAAGTGTTTAAGAAGACCTTGAAGAAAATATGATCAATACAAAAAAACCTAACTCTCACGAGTTGTCACTTTAGATAATGGAGATATTTTCTAAGCAAGGTTCAGGCCACTAAAGACAATGAAAACCTGAGTGTTTCTACATGTTTTGGTAATAGAAATTATGCATTTGTATACACACAGGACAAATAGGGGTAGTATGGGTAAGATTAATTGTTTTTGAATGATTTTTGTGGGAGGTGAAGCAGATAAAGTTGATTATACCAGATCTTTGAGAACTTTTACAAAAATGGAGAGCTCAAATCAAAAGAATGCTTCAGGTAGCTAGGATGTTCCTTTAACCAAAATATGTGCTTCAATGGAGGCCTAGATTAGCACTTTTCACATAAAATTAAAGGATCCAAAATGAAGGGTCAAATTGGAAAACTTAACTGAACATTATCAATCTTTGTTTCATCACGCCTAAGATATCCTCAAAGGCTAACAAACAATCTTATAGTCATGCTAGGAGTCACAATGATTTTAAATTTGTTTATTTCACTATCAAATGAAAGCTCTTCTGATAAATGAAATTGCAAATGCCACCAAACTATGACAAGGATAAGATCTTGTGTGATTCACACATATTTCAATGTAAGAATGCAATGGGAATAAGAAAAACTACTTGTAGACATTCAGAAATGAAGAAAACACAAATTTTGTCCAAAGATAACATAGATTAACTCAAGTTTGATTAAATTTATCAGTAGGGGAAATTTTCTTGAACAATCTCAGAGCTTTTCAATGGTTATACACTCACAACAACCTTGACATGATCAAATTTAACACAAAGGAGATAAACAAGCTTCTTCGATAGTTTCTCGAAATACGAGCTCTATCAAGCTTTCCTCTTAGGAAATCGAGCTTCTAACCCCTAACACTCCAACCTTCCAACCCTTTTCATGGAAAAATTCATGCCATTTATAAAATTTTACAACATATTTCCCCCCCAAAATGTAAACATTGAGTGTAGCAAATGCTTCCCATGATCCCGATTGCGATTCCCAGAATCAAATCTATAAAACATTTTCAGTGTGCTCGGGGGTAGGTCTCTTCAAACATCTCCCGCATTCAACTCCTTCCTCTAGTAGATCACTTTTCCTTTACTCACCAACCACTTCCACCCCTAATCTATCAAATCTAGTTCTTTGCATGCCTAGAAGGAAAAATGGAAGATCGATTGAGCCAAGACATCATATCTCATCTTAATGGTAATAAGACGTCCCTAGATTTTCGTCACCAAACCAAGATATCAACGGGACTTTCGCATGCCATTTTAATGAAAGAAAAATTGGGTCGAATCGTGATCATCAGATTGCATATTTAATGGTGAGAGATGTTTGAGACCTTCACCACCAAACCAAGATACTAGATTAATGTTCCTCTTCATTTTCAAGCCTACCTGGGAGACTCCATAAATGATAACAACCCATAAGAACACGCCCAAGTGCATTCCCAAGAGCTTTGGAGAAAAATGGCGGAAAATCATATACTAGATGCACAAGTCTCATTGATCTTTACTTTGAATTTGGGCTGTCCACGTGGAAGATTCAACTGTTTTGAAGTGGGCCTAAGGGTTCCTCGTAAACCTCCACACTTTTACAACTTTTTGGAAAAATGTAAAATTTTCACTTTTTCTCCACATGCACCTCCACCCTTGATAAATGAGCTTCACACATGTCCTAAGGTGGGTACCAAAGGAATGGCAGCCAAATTCTACTATTTCACCTCATTTTTGGAAAAGGAAAATTTTCCAAGTTTCCCCGCAGCTCCACCCTTCCGCCTTCAAAATATGGGCCTTAAGTATTTAGGTCTCCTTATGTGGGTCTTAGTGAAAACATGCTCTCTTTATATACTTTAGCTCATTTTTTCTCCACAAAAGGAAAATTTTCCAAACTTCCCCCAAAAGTATGCACCTCAGAACTGCCATTGACTAAAAGGAAATTTTTTGTCTATTCTCTAGGCACATCACGGGCGTGTGGGCCATTTTGATGTTTTAATCCTTTTGATGACAAGAGGAAGAAAATCCAAGTCACCTGGATGGTCCACTTCCCCACCTTTTGACTTTTCAAATCCAACCTTAACCTCCCTTTTATCAAAAATTGTGGGCCATTTTGATAGTTTAATCCTTGAGAGGCCAAAAATCCAAGTTTCCCCAATGGTTCGATTCCCCTCCTTTTGAATTTTCAAACTTCCACGCGTCACAATGGCACATCTTGAGATGGTCCCCAAAAGTTGAGACCTTGAATGAGCGCGGGCTACTCACGTGTCCTAACTTGGAAAAAATTGTTTGAAGGCTTAAAGCTCAGTGTAAGGTGCCATGTGTCAAGGTTCACAGCAATCTCCTTTACCCGTTCAAAAGTCCAAGCAAATGTAAAGTGAGCAAAGGCCTCCAAGTGTCCTCCTGGGGTTTTTTTAAAAAATCCTCTAAGGGTTGGTCCTCAAACATGCGCGGTCCCTCCACATGCCCTGAAAATCTCAAAACCTTTTGAAAAAAGACTAAGTATGGGAAGACCCATCGGAAGCCTCCACGTGTCTTCATGGAGAAATTTTAAAATGGTGCCCAATTTAAGACCACCGAATGAGCACAGGCTCACCACGTGTCCCTATCCCACCAAACTGTATTAGCTGAATAAAAAAGGATTTTCTAAGTCTAGGAAAAGCAACATAAACCTCCACACATCCTCCTGGCGTAACTCCAAGGTAAAACCAAAAAAAAATCTTCAATGAGCGTGTTCCTCCACGTGGACCAAATTTTTGAGGTCAAGGCGATCATTAGAATTTTAGAGTTCCTCGCTAAGTCATGTCCAACCAAAAGAGGCCACATTTCTTGTTGATGTAAGGATGCAAATTTGACCAGGAGAAACACCGTCAAACATAAAATGTGCAGAAAAATGATCATTTGAGCCCTTTAAGATGAAATTTTCTCCAAGGATAGAGAATTTAGAAATGTTACAATGCTCAAATACATTCCTTCGAGATACATCCATTCATTTTTCTTCAAGTATTTAGGGCAAAAAAAAAAAAAGACAAGCAAATCCTTGACTTTGGAAAATGAAAATAATGGAACATCCCGAGTCTCTACACCCAAATACTAAACTTTTCATATGAATAGATAAATGAGGAAACAATTTTGGATGTATACGATGATCCCTGGTCTAGGAATGGATTGATTATGACAATAAAAGGAAAGAAGAGACTTCTTAGGCACAACATGGGAAGATAAAATGTGGTAGAGACCATAAATTGATAGATTTTAAATGGCAAAATGGGGTGAAACTATTTTGAGCACCAACAAGCTTCATGGATACCCAAGGAAGAAAAACAATGTAAAATAATGGATGAAACCTTAGATACAAATCTTTCAACCGAGAATAAATTATCATGTATTGATCATGTGAAATACCTAAATCCAAAGAATACCCCGAGATAGAATATTTTCATTCCAAAAAATTGTAGAAAGGAATTTACAACTCAAGGAAATGATGCAAGGTAAAAGCAATACAAAACAACATTCCCTCAATACCCAATTAAACAATTATATGCATAATTTTTCATTGTAGTGTTTTAAAGATGATAAACAAAAGATCAAAAAGGAGAATAGATGTTTTTCATTCAAAATATAGATTAACAATTAGAAATAACAAACATGTACATGTGAGTCTAATCTTTTGTGTTGATTTGTAATGTAGATAAGGGAGACATAAATATGCTCTCAAAGCCTTCGATGGATGTATAGCTGCAATCACCTTATCATAAACCCGATATGAAACCATAATGAACCAATACTTTTTAGAACTCGACCAAGAAGAGAAAAAATCCAACTCCCGTGACTAGAAGAACCCCAATAACCTGCCAAAAAAGTACCCCTAGAATGAAGACAAGCATTCATTCTTATAAAATCATGTCTCAACCCTAATAGAATTATATGTTGTCAAAGTGAAAATTCAAGGGTTAAGATTGTAAACCATGTGTTCTAGATTTAAATGAATGAAGAACCAAGTAATTTTGTAAATGAAATAAGGAAAGAATGCCACATTTTCAATCTACAATGACCATATCATTTTATCACTACTTGATGGGTTAAGAAGAGAATATTATACCTCTAAAAACATCTAGGGTTGAATTGGGGCCCAAACATCATCTACGACTATTGATTTTGTCATTTAATGCCATGAAAATGACATGTTACCCCACCAAAACATCTACAATGGAAATATCCATAATTGTTTATACAAATTTCCTTAAATCTAATCTTTGTGGAAATCCCTCATCATAAGGATCCTAATGTAACAAATTTTGTTGAAAATGGATACCCAGATCACAAATTTATGAGTAAAACTATGAAATCGCTTACTGGATAAACGCAATGATGGTATCCTTGGACAAATTAGAGGATCTAATTTGATGCTCGTAAATAAGAAATTCAAATAAATAGAGGAAAAAAACATTCGTTGTGGGTTGTTGGGGTATGAATTCTCCAATTAGCAAAGGATTCAAGTATGTTGTGAAAGCAATGAACCGAGGAATAAGAGGGAACCAAATAATAGTCCTCAAGTTCCCTTGGGGCCAACATAATTGGTGAGTGAGGGGAGGAAAATCAGGAAAGTACGAAGAGATGAACAAATGGAAATGTATAACAGCAAAATTCCAAATGGTTTGAATAGATCCAACTTACCCCAAAAATGAGGTATGTGGTAAATCAAATAACACAAGGGAAGTGGGGAACTGACATAAATGAGGCACCATTCCACATTTTCCAATCTGGCCTAATTTACTTATAAATATAGGGACTCATCAAATCAAGGAAAGAGCAGAACTAAGGATCAGGTGGAGGTAGATGGAACACTTGTAAATCTCTCAGAGTGGTCAAGACACACGATGAAATTTACATATAGACCCTTTAATACCTCCTTCTCAAATGATTACACCACAAACACTTAGGATGGAAATCAAACCTACAATTTATCTATGAAACCATCACTTTCTCTTGAATAGTGTAAAACACACTTTAAACATCTCTAATTTTACAAATTAGCCTTCTGAAATTTGTTCAAATCATGAACAAGGAAAGAAACCAACAAGGAGCACAATAGAGCTATAAAATAATTCATTCTTTAAGTCCTACGAGATGCAAATGAATTTTAGGATCCCTTTAAGCCTTATTATAATAGAGTAACAAGTACCTTAGGGATCCATGGAATAGACTGAAGGTTATAAATAAGATTTACATTAGCATACCAAAGAACAATTTTTAATACATTGGAACAATGATGAACAATCATGGAAAAGGAAGGGTCACATTAAGCAATAACAGGGAATTCTGAAAATAAGGTGCCAAATATATACAAGGATCAAAATTTCCACCAAAACCTCCTCAACATATTCCTCATGGATTAGAAACTTATACAAGTCGATACATTAAAAACTAGTGAAAGATAAAATTTATTAGGTAGTTCAACCTTCTAATCATTATCACTCATTTTCTTTAGAATACAACATGGCCAAATCTTCTTATAATTTAGTTTATTATATTTCCCCTTTGGAAACTCTCCTTCCTAAGATGAACCATGACCATATATCCTTTTACAAATGTGTTTTCCTTCCTTCTTGTATCCACATCTCGCTTTATATCCTGCATTGTTATCTTTCAACTTCTCCCTCACTTCTTCCCTGTAATTTTAGTATGTGCTCTGTAAATGATTCTACATCATCACTAGTGTTACCATGATCTATCACCAAAATCACGTCTACCACTCTCTCTGAGATTTATTCCATAGAAAATCTATAAATTATCTCTCTATTAACTTATTTACCGAGCTATTATAAGAAAACTCATCATGTGCTAAGGTCAAATCCCATTGTTTGGGATTTTACCAACTATGCATCGTAAAATATTTCCCAAGATCTTTTTTTACTACTTTTATTTTTCCATTATTCTCGGGGTGATATGCACTATTGAACTATAGTTGTGTCCTCGTTTTCCTCCATAGATTATTCAAAAAGTGATTCAAAAACATTTTATCTTAATCTAAAGTGATCATTCTTGGAATTATATGCAACCTAACCACTTCTATAAAAATTTAATTTGTAACTCTATAAGCATCATTATTTGTCCTACAAACATTGAAACATTTCATTTAAGATACTCTATCTAGCACAACAAAAAAATAATCATTTCCTCATTTTCTTCTAGGAATTCTTAATGAGAAATCCATACTCAAATCAACCCATAGCAGCTAGGGACATGTATTGGCATATATAGCCCAACATTCAATGCATAGACGTTAGCCATTTAGCACAATATACATGTTGACATAATCCTACTTAATTCCCTATTTCCCTTCGGCCAATAATACTTCTATACCACAAGTGTAGTTGTCTTAATTATACCAAAGTTTCAAGCCAAAACCCCCTTTGTAATTTTCTTGTAATGTTATTTCTCATTGAAGTAATAAGGATGCAAATATTATTTTCCCATTATTTTCCTTAATAACTAACCATCCTACATAAAATAATCAAAGAAGTACTACCCACTATATGGCTCTTAAATTTTCTCACAATATCACCAAGATGAGGATCACTTTCATAAAAATCCTTAACTACCTCAAACCCTACTACTTCATTTTCCATTGTTATCAATAGTAATACATGCCTACTCGAGGCATCGTAAAATTGATTTTTCTTTCTTGATTTATACTTGAAGACAAAATCATATTCTTGCAAATATGAAACCAACTTTGCATGTCTACTATTTAGTTTCCTTTATGTGTTCACATACCCCAATGATTCATGGTAAGTAAATAATACAAACTTCTTAGCTACTAGGGAATGTATCAAATTTCATAATGCTTGAAAATCAGCATAATTCTCCACATCATAGGTAGAATATTTCACATGAGCTCATTTAACTTTTCACTAAATAATGCTACTGGTTTTCCTTCTTGACTCCTGAACATCTACAAACCCCACATGTGAGGCATCATAATTTTGTGCTTTTGGGTTCCTGGACTGGTTCATCATACTCGATTGATGATTCTGGTCCGAGCTAACTTACATTATATTGTAGCGTTCCTCACCTCGTATACCTTGTTAAAATATGATAATACCAAAATATATTCCTCTCGATACTTTTTTCTTCAACAACTCAAACTATGTTTTTGTTACGTTTGTCTATATAAACTCCTTTCCTTTGTGCTCTCTATTAAGAGTGTAAAAATCCTATTAAAATTCCTGATGAACTTCCTATTAAAAGTTTCCCTTTAAGCCATAAAAACTATGAACATCATCACATTCTTTAAAACATGCCATTCTAAAAGTTCCTTCACTTTTTTGTCATCCATCCTCATCCTATCCTCTAAAATGACGAACCCAAAAAAACTAGATTTTTAGAATAAACCTACACTTCTTTAAGTTTTCATACAATTTTTATTTTCTTATCAATTCTAAAACCAATTTCAAATGAAACAAGTGTTCATGTACTATCCTACTCGAATATTTAAATATCATCAAAATAGATAAGCATCTAATTATCATTATATTCTCTCAGTACTTTGTTCATCGACCTCATGAATGTATTAGGTGTATTAGATAATCCTAATGGTATCACCATCCACTCATGTAACCCATCTCTCATTTTGACATAGGGTTTCCATCCGTGTCCTTCACATGTATGAATCGCGGCAGTGCCCATTATAAAGGTCAATGTTACTAAAATATCGGGGTCAGGCTCCCACTAGTTCATCCATCATATCATCCAATTTCAGAATTGGGAACCAACTCTTAATTTATATTTTTTATTGACCTACTATCCACACTACTACACACAAGTTTCTCCATTATCCATCCATTTTGGGAGTCAATAGTAATGGAGTCACACAGGGATAATTCTTTCTTTAACTAACCCCTTTTTTATCATATTATTCACTTGCTTATTTATCTCATCATTCTACGTTGGGATCATCTTATAGGTTTCTGATTTGAAAGGGATGTTCTTGGGTTGAAATAAATATGGTGTTGTATATCAATGTACTCTTTAAGGACCTCTACTATAACTGTAGGTATACCAAATTCCCATGTTTCCAAATTATTTGAAATTAATACATAGCACTAAAAAACTTAAACCATGTTTGAAACAAACTCCTTTATAGATAACAATCCCTCACACTTCTCTTCTTCCTTGAAGGATAACAAGACCACCTTTACACCATTATTCAAAAAAATATAAGTGCTCTTCACTCCATAGTGGGTAACCTTTCTATCATATTGAAAAGGTCTCCCAAGTAATATATTGTACACATCCATCGTGATAACATGACACCACACCTCATCCTTCTAGGTATTACTAAATAAGAAATTAATTAAGAATCTTTCATCTATGGTTACCTCATTCCCTTTCTCGAACCATGATATGTGAGAATGATACAAGTGTTTTTCACATTTTAGACTCAGTTTATTAACCATCATAGTTGAGACCATATTATCAGCATTAATATGATTATTTTACATATGTTTCCTCCAAAGATGCATCTTATTCAAAAGACATTTTCTCTAACCAAGAATCACCACCAAAATTATCTTGTTCTTTCTCCTTCATCGAGATGATCATCATCCTCCTTATCATGAGGTTTTCACACATGTTTGTTAAAACCTCTATTTCCTCTTCATCTTTATCTTCAACCAAGTTTACTCATGGTTTTTCTTCGCTTACCATCTACCCTATATAGGATAGTGGGAAAAGTAAAAATATTAGTGTGCTTCTTCACCACATCGGTAATAGGTATATTGTTGTTGGGGATTATTCTAACCTTGTCCTCCACCATATCATCTTCCTCATTGAAACCCTCTAACTATTTGGTAGCTACCACGACCTTTAACATATTATTCCTACCCTACCGCATTATAGGATTTACCTTTTGAGGAATAAAATATACCTCTTCCTCTCATTGGAGATAATGATGGTCGTCTCTTCACTCCTCTTCTAAAATTACCCCTCTTTGTATTTTATTCTTATTTTAATGTGAGTTGATATGCATCATCTAGGCTATGGATCCAAAGCATACTTAATTCATCTTGTATGGTATAACTCAACCCATGTACATACCTTGTATCCATCTATGTTTCAAACTCTCTTTATTCCACCTAGATTAATAAGTTTTGAAATTCATGGTTATACTCTTAGATTCTTAGATACATTAGCCTTAGGTTATGAAACCTTCAAAAATAGTGTTTGGCCATAATATATACGAAGAAAACTTTCTTTCAACTTCTTCACCATTATATTCAACTTTCTTAACTTGTCCTTTCTTTTTTTTTTTTCCATTTTACAATTTATCCCACAAGATGAATGCATGTTTGGAAAAATTAAGGCATGAAAACATAACCTTCTTTTCCTCTTATAGGGATTTCCACTCAAATAATTTTTCTATGTGATTCATCCAGTTCGATCAACTCCTCTAGTTGTAATCCTCTACCATAATCATGAACATTAATCTTGATGCCTTCATTATTTCTCTCCAAATCTCATATCAGTGTCTCCTTAAATGGCCTCTCATTCAATATTTCATCATCTCTCTCATTTTACTCTTCATTACCTCCTTCATTGCTTAATGGAGAAAACTATTCAAGACTGAATTTTTGGTCTATATCCCCATCTATGTGTCTTCATTTGAGGTGGGTAACTTCTCCTATGAGCTTAGCAACTTGTTTCTGTAGCTCCTACATATTCCTATTCATTTTTCCATAACTACCTCTCCCGCATCTAGTTATGCTTAATTAAATAAAGGTAACAAATCATACAAATAAATGTAATAAATATTACCTTCATTGTTCCCGCAAGATCCAAATCCTTCTTTAATACCAATTGATGTTGATCCAAATTGCAAGAGGTTGAAATTCCTCTAAAATGCACACGTAATTTGTCAAAACTCAAAAAATTGCAACACATCTTCTTTCTCATTCCTGAATCCACATTAATCTTTTACAACATTACAATATGCCTTTTATTTCCCACTATCTCTAAGAAAAACCCTAAAACACACAAAAAAAAAAAAAAAAAAACACCTCATATGGCCCTCATGTTTTACGTACAAAATATTCCTTAATAAATGACATCTTATGCAAAATATTGGCTTATTCCATAAAGAAGAGTAAAATATATTAAAACTTTAAATTCTAGACAATCCCAAAAAGGTTGCGAGCCAATTTTAGACCATTAGATGAAGGAATTTGGCTGTGAAAATATTCCCAAATGATACCCAATCTTCTTAAGAATGGTGATCATGGCGTAATTTTAATCAAGATCAAATTCCTTGTACAATTTCAAAAGAATCAAAAGATCGGATATAAATTTAGGGTCTCGGTAAGTTATGGTCCTCCATATACATACATATACATACATACATACATATATATATATATATATATATATATATATATATATATATATATATATATATAAATATAAATATATATTAAAATATATACATATAATACAAATAAATTTATAAATACCTTTATACAACTTAATAAATTCAAATATATATATATATATATATATATATATATATATATATATACACACACACATGTACACACACACACACACACACACACACACACACACACACACACACACACACACACACACACACACACACACACACACACACACATATTAAAACAAATATATATATATAATTTAAAGCATTAGATGTTTATGAACATTTTTTGAGAAGATTTAAAAAAAATATCTTACATAAAGAAATTAGAGAAACCATAATTAAAAACTTATAAAGAAATAGCATACCTATACTATAAAAATATATATATAATATGTTGAGAGGATAGTTCTCAAAGTGCTTATACCACTCAACATATTTTATCATGTTTTGATTTATATTTATATAAATGGTAAAATATCTTTGAGAGGTATAATTTCATGCGAACTATACCTCTTGGCATATTTTACATATATTTAGATAATATAGGTATGCTAGTAGCAACCGTGGGAGTTGCATTATACATAAAATGATACCAAAAATAAAGGCAGGAATTTAGTTTGTGCATGAATGACCTTGATGAGAACCTATTAAATTGGTGACTTGAGACTCATATTATTAATAATAAGGATTGCCACCCATGTATTTCATTGGTGAAACCAATTATTCTTTCTATATAATATCGAGAACCCAAGATAACATTTGACCCCTATATATTTAATATTTCCTTGAGTCATAAGAATTCCTAATGAATTTGATTGAACTACCTTAAGGTATATTTTCTACAAATCAAAACCAACAATATCCAAGATAATATAATGAAATTTTCATGGAAAGACAAACATTTAATAATCTTTTGTAATATTCATTTGGATCAAAATGTCACAAACAATAACTAAAATGAGAAAATGTTAACAATTAATCCTTTTAGACTCAAATATCTTACAAGGGACATCATAGAGGCATTTAAAGAGGGAATCATCTCTCTTAAGAGAATAAGAATGGGTAATAAAAATTCCATGTCTATAATACACAAATTTCTTATGGATTTTATTAGTGTTTAGTGTTTGAATTCAGGGTTAAAAATCTATGTTTAGTGTTTAGGATTCCACATGTAGGGTTTTCTTTACTTGTCCTATTTAAAGTTTATGGTAGATCTCAATGACATGGTTAATACCCCATAAATGATAATGTCAAACATAAAAATATAATTAGATCCCTAACAAATTGATGTGACTTTCTCAATATTAGTACTCATCTTAAATAACAAAAAAATCATACAAAACTAAAATTTGTAAACCTTAAACCCTATTCATGTACAATAATGATGATGATGATCATGATCATGATGATGGAAGATGAAAATGACCATGAATGTGAATGTGGAAATAATGATCACAATCATACAATGATTATATCAATGATGACAATCATAAATATGATGATGAAAATGAAAAGGACAAAGAATACGTTGACAAAGACAATTGTGGCAATGATGACAAGGAAAACAACGAGGATAATGGTGATGATTAATATGACAATGATGATGATCATGGTGAGAATGATGATGATGATGACAAAAAAATTGAGAATGATGAAAATGATACACCATAAATGATCATTTTAAAACTTAAAATTACATTCTTCCCTAAAACACTTGTGTGACATTACCAATATTATCACTCATTCTAAACAACACAAACTTGTACAAAACCAAAAATTTAAAACCTTAAACTCTAAACATGTACGATAATGATGGTGATGATAATGATGATGATGACATATGACAATGAACATGACTGTGAAGATGAAAATCATGATCACGATATGACGATGATTATAATATTTAATTTATTTACAAATTCACATAATAATATCAATAATACTAATAAGATTAATACTCATGATGATGATGATGGAAAAGATGTTGATGGTGGTGGTGTTGATGGTGGTGATAATGATGATGAGGATGATAATGATAATGATTACAATGATGGTGATGATGGTGACAAAGATGACAACTATGCCATAATATGTAAACCTTAAACCCTAAAAATGTACGATAATGATGGTGATGATGATGATGATGATGATGATGATGATGACAATTACCATGATGTGAAGATCATGATCTCATGATGGATATATTGATGATGAAAATAAAATGACGATGAAGACAATTGTGACAATGATGACAAGGACAATGAGGATGATGGTGACGATTAAGATGACAATAACCATGATGATAATGATGATGATGTCATCATTGCTAATAAAATTCTAATAAGAATATAATATTAATAATATTAATAATAACAACATTGGGCTTTTAGTTCGTGTATGAATGACCTAGATGAAAACATATCCAGTTGGTGACTTAAGACTCATATTATTAAACATAATTTCTAAACCCTAAATCCTAAATGTGGGCTCGAGATTAGGGTTTTTGTCTATGGTTTAGGGTTTTATATTTAGATCTTTGCATGAGTGTTTATAGAGTTACGTTAGTGTTTAGTTTTTGAATTCAGGGTTAAAAATTCATGTTTAGTGTTTAGGATTCCACATGTAGGGTTTTCTTTACTTGTCCTATTTATATTTTATGATAGACCCTAATGGCATGGTTGATACCCATAAATGATAATGTCAAACCTTAAAATCTCATTGGATCCCTAACAAATTGATGTGACATTTTCAATATTAGCACTCATCCTAAACAACACAAAAAATCGTACAAAACAAAAATTTGTAAACCTTAAACCCTAATCATGTACGATAATGATGGTGATGATAATGATGATGATGGAAGATGACAATGACCATGACTATCAAAATGAAAATCATGATCACGATCGACAATGATTATATCAACGATGGAAATCATGATGATGACTATGATGATGGTGAAAATGAAAATGATGAAGAATATGCTAATGAAGAAAATTATGACAATGATGAAAAGGGAAAAATAATGACGATGTTGAAAATTAAGAAAAAATGATGATCATCATGGTGACGATGAAAACAAAAATGAGAACAATTACTATGATGACGATGAAAATGAAAATGATGATGAAGATGCCGATGAAGATTATAATGATGATGTTGATGATATTGATGTCACCATCATTTCTAATAAAATTATAATAACAACCTAATATTAATAATATAAAAATAACAACATTAATATTAGTAATAATTAATTTCTTGTTTTATGTGTTTTAAATTGTATGACTTAAAATTTTGAATGTAAATTGAAAATTTTTAGTCTTAAAAAATAGTGAAACATTGAATAGTATAAGATATTTTATATGATTGAATTAGGGCGGAGAATCATTTTCTAGTACATTATATCTTTGCACTTCAAAATACACTAATCAAGCTCATTGAGTTTGGTCCATTTGGTGATATTTTCACTAATTTCACATTACGATCACATTTTTTCCACATGTGGTTTCCCCTTCTGATTCTCTTACTCCAAATATATGTAACACATATATTTTACTTAACATTAGTGATCATAAAATTTTTTGAATGATAGTTCTATTTGGGACAATTTACCCCCATGAAAATACACATTAATTTGTTTTGAAAATTACCTTAACCGCACATGATTGGCCTCTGATTTCCTATATAAATATAAGTAAGAGTGTTGTTCTAAAGATTTAAAATATAAGGATGAAAGTGGATTTGACTATGAGATTGCATTCCTTGAAGGAATTTATTTCCAATATAAATATAATTAAAAGTGTTGTTCTAAAGATTTAAAATCTAAGGATGAAGTGGCTTGGACTATGAGATTGCATTCCTTTAAGGAATGAAAAAGAACTCCAAAATCATTTTGTCAGTGGATTGTTGCCTTATCCATTGGGTGACCTATATGAACATGAATAGTTTGTTTTTAATGTTTATAGTTTCCTTATCCATCGGGCAACCTATTTGAATATGAATAGTGCAGTTATAATGCTTACACATGCTTTGGACAAGTAATAAATACTTACCTATCCCAATTTTATAGGAAATGAATATGTACTACCAATCTAGATCATACCAACTTAAATTCCTTAAGAATTGTTTTTTTCAATCTTTCACATGGAGGATCAAAGATCATTCACCACGTGATTGTATGTTGAAAGAGATTTATAATGTCTTAAATGATGACAAAAAAAGGCTATATCACACCACCTTAAATATGATATTTGAGTTTAAGAGAACAGTGTCACTTAACATCTAAGCCTATAACATACCTAGAGATATTTCAAATATCCAAATTATACATTTGGAAGGAAACTCCATATTGTTTCCTGTGGACTTCAAATAGACTAGTAAAATCTATGACCATATCAAGTGGACCCAAGATACCCTTATTCACCTAAGAAAGCCATAATTGATATGATATGTTCCTGCATCTCTAGAGGAAGGATGAAAAATGACTAAGAAGCCTTATTTTCAATTAAGGGCTTAGTTTTCATGCTTCAAAATTTTCAATTTCCATAATAGTTATATTTTTCATTCTAGAACTATTAAAATACCCTCCATGAGAATTTAGGAAAGATATTAAGCATCCAAAGGTGATGTTAGGGAATCTTGGAAGTAATGAAGGTAATTTAGGAATATTTAGTAGATGACTTATCATTAAAGAAATATCTGCTCAAGATCAAGTTTTCTAGGTGCAAGGAACAAACACTCTAATGGTGAAACCTAAATTCTCTATAGATTCCAGGACCTCTCAGTAATGAGTTAGAAGGAAAAAATAGGCATTCGAAAGCTACGTAAATCCTTTACATGTTGGAGAAATCCATTTTTCTTTAAGGCTTTAAGGTGTCATGAAAGAATTTAAAAAAACTGAAGTTTCCCATTTTGGTTTCAAACCAACACTTCACTAATGCAACACTTCATGACAAAAAAACAGGGATCTACCAATCAACCTTCATACTTCTTGATGATTGACATGTCATGCTGACTCTTATGCCATCTAGACACCCTTTCCAATCAATGCAACTTGACATTAAAAACAACACCAATGAGGCTATGTCCAACACATGTGTTTTGATTTGTTATGTATTATAAGGCATTTCATGAGTGCATATATTTGAGTAGTTTTGTTTCCTTTGAGAGTTATGAGGTTTGTAAAATCTAATTTTGACACATCTAACACTCCTACAAATTTCAGTAAACAATCCAAAAGGCCCCAAAACCTAAACAATGACTATATTCATTGCCAAAATAGACATTGATTGTAGAATTTAAATGCTAAAATATTTAGGCTGAATGTTGAAATCCTAAAAATTACCTATGTACTGACTAGATTAGATTATAAAAAACTATCTCCTAAACTGTGACTCATGGAGCTATGAGACTAGTTCCATAAGGTGTAGAGTGACCCTAATTTCTTATATTTACTAAAATAAATTTAAAGTATAAGTTTTTCATTTATTATTATTTATATATTTATTCTTTCTTAAGAAATAATAAATACATAAATAATAATAAATGAAAAACTTATACTTAACTATTTATTTTGGTAAATAGAAGCTTTCCAAAAACACATATAATACCTATACTCATAGGAACATGTATGTGTTATAACACGTACATGTTTTGTGTTTTTCCTTTTTCCAAGGCATGCCTCTAGGATTGGATCTAGTTTGGATCCCCAAGCCTTGAGGCATGGACCTACAAAAACACAACAAACAATATGTTTTTGCATAAAATAGGTAAACTATTCATTCTATCATAATAAATCAAACTAAAAAAATTGATACATTTAAAAAAACTATGACTACAACATTGAGCAAAACTTTATTCTTTCTAAAAATATAATTTTTCAAAATTTCTGAATAATATAAGGTTACCATACTAATTATTTTCTATGCCTTTTTGTAACTATTTTTTGGAGTTTATATATGTCTATCTTTCATCGTGTAACTTGTTTTCAACTCATCGAAATTGAATTAAAAAAATTGGCACAAACTAGGACTAATTCTATACATATTAAAAAAAACTATTTTTCGATAATTTTTCACATAGTAAGGGGGCATGGTCGGAGCTCCGTTACTTTTCAAAATTTAAATTTCTATACTAGAAATATCATTAAAAAAATACTCGTTAAAATATTCTAAAAAAATTCTAGCACAAACAAGATTCTCCTATCTATCTTTCTCGCCAAAGGTTTTTCAAAAATACTAAATAGTACTCAAAAATGGTGGGGGACACGACCAACTACCTACTATGTTTTATTTTAAAACACCATCATATGTTTGTATTTTAGTTCTTTAACCCACTTAAACTTAACCATTTAGAAAAAAATATAGTAGCTTAGAAACTACACTCAAAATCCTACAATTCATGTTCGTACAACATCTTCCAATTTTTAGTTTAACTATTTCAAATAACTCGTACAAGTTGAAGATTTTTATTTTTAGAAAAAGTGTCCACTTAAGACACCCTTTTAGCTCCCAGATCTGTGCACCTACCCCTTAAGTATCTCATGTGGATATATAAGGCCTATTGGGAATTGGTTTTCATCCTTAACTCACTAACATTGAATAATTATCACAAAAAAAAAAACAATATCTCTATGTAAATTTGTCAAATAATACAATTGTTTGAGTTAAGAATGCATCTATTTTAAACCTTGATGGGTTGAATAAGGTTCTCTATGTACTTATAATAATATCAATTATCTCAAACCTCCTAGATAAGGCACACAAATGAGCCCTTTGTTGCATAAAATAACATACTACTCCCCCAAATATACCTTATAAAACTTTCACTTGAGTGGATCCTCAGATGAATAATTGTTATACATCTTGCTGATAAAAATGATCCTATGAGAGGATGGAAAGGAATGAACGGGAAGATGAATAGGTACATGATTTTGAAATCCTTGGGAGGATCACTATGGACTTGTGGCAGCTAATGCGATCAGGTGTCCTTCTTATGAAGAATGGCTAGTAGGTGGCTTGAGAAAGGATAAAACTCTATAGCTCTCTCCATCTTGGGATGGCGATGGCCTTGCTCTGGTGGTTCCAGGAGAGGTGGTCAATAGGGACTGCAATAGACTAGGGTTTCTCAACTATGGAGAGATTTTCTAGAATAAGGCCAAAGATTGACTCCATTAGAATCTAGGCCAAAAGAAAGGGGCAAGGAAATGTTTTGGTTTCTATCCTTTCAGATGAAACCTTCTTATTCAAATTTGATGTTGAATCTAATCTTCTCAAATCCCTCACTATAGGGCCTTGGCTCTATGGGAGGACCATTTTGCACATCTCTAAATGGATATCTAGCATGATTGGGCAGGATCGTGTTCCTAATGCTCTACTATTTTGAGTTAAGATGCTTTCTTTGCCCCTAGAATTTTGGAAGAAAGAATTGATCCGTTATATTTCCAAAGCTCTAGGATCCATATTAGATGTTGATTCAACTACATAACCCATAAATCAACTTGTATGTTCAAGGATAAGTGTTAAATTGGAGCTAGGGAAGAAACTACCGGCTTCTATTTGCCTTGTCTCTCAGTTTTGTGTTTGGGAACAAAAATTGATTTATGAATCTTTCCCTATGTTTTTTGGGGCATGAAGGTCGAATGGAAACAATTACGGAGCCTATAACACCAAACAAGCTTGATCTAAGAAGTCACCTAATCCTCGGTCTTCTAGGTGACTTTTGGTGGCTGCTCGATGAAAGAATCACATCCAAAGGATATGGGGTTTAAGTCCTCTATTTCCCCCTCTAAGAATTTTTGAGTGATTAGCTAAAAATTAACTAAGTAGTATATAGATAGTTAATCTAAGCTATGAACAAGTGTACTAAAGGAAATAAATACAGTAAATAAGAATGTAAATGAGCTTAACCACTATGCAAAAAGAAATGCTAACCCTAATATGCAAAAAAAGTGAGGAAAGAACTCGGATGATAAGAGACATCTATCGAGAGTGTCACAAAGGTGAATCAAAAAATCATGAGCAGAGAGACTATGCAAGAGCCCTAAAAAGGGGTGGATCTATATGATCTAGTTAGATCGAGGCTCCTGAAGAGGACTATGGCACCCACATGTGCTTTGATATGAAATCTTGGTGCCCTGGTCTATGTGAAATATCTAAAACTTGTTTATACGAGGGTCGAAAGGTGGTCCAAAACCCTTCATGTGTGTCACATCAACTTTGTAGTCTTGCGTTGAATGTCACCGATAGTCCAAGATGAAAGAAGAACCTGATAATACCTAAAAAATAAGAATCAAAACCTTGGGAAAAAAATAATGCTAATGAAGGGGTTGGAATGTCCTCAATGGCCACAATGGCATACTTACTAACTCGAGTGTTGCACTACATCTCGGACCCAATGTAGTTCTATGTGAAAGCGTGTGTGAACATGCCCTTGGTTCCTCTTATACTAGTGGCACTTTGTGAAGTAGTGAGCAACAACTATCTCAGTATAAAATGTAATAGAATGTGTGCATGAAATAGAATAGAATCCCTCCCCATATGAAGTGTGATGTAGATATATCTAGCCTTGTGCCTTGATGATGGAGTTATGTGGATGCAAGTGATTCCAATGTAATTGATGGATTCAACTCCGGATGGAGTGATAGTAGTAAGTGACACTAGGTTCCTCATGATTATGGTCTCATAACTTTATATTTATAGGGTTATCTTGTTCTAATTCCATAATTAACCCCAAAATGGTTGACCACTAAAAATATAAGAAGGAAAAATGGCTAGAAAGAGCCCAAAAAGTGCCAGGAAAGTTTGAGAAGGGTCAGGGTGCCCTAGGTGGGACAAGGATGCCCATGGGTACCCCAGTCTTGGTCCAGGGGACATGGTCAAGGCTTAAATAGAGGGAAATGAATGAAATAGATTGGGCATGTGGATGAAAAATAGGCAGTAATGAAAAAATAAAATAAAACAAGATATCTAAAAGACAAGGGGTTAATTAGTACTTTCTTCACTCAAGAACCTTCTAAATAGTAGTATGAGATATGGATAAATAATGCCTAAAGTGCATGATTTTAAGACTACAATGGGTTGTTGATGAAGATGATATGTCTCAAGAAAAAGAGTGTAGTAGAATGTTTATTATCCCTTGATGGACTATGGTCGTGGCATGCAGTGTAAAAGGTGATCGTGGACGTGGTTTCTAGGAGCGGTGAGTGGATTACATAGGGTGCAGAGAAGGGGATCGACACGAGATGCCATATAGATTAAAAGGGACAAGGTTGGTTACATTTTTCACGTAGATGGTGGGTGGGAAATGTTCAGGGAATGGTGGGGACACTGGTTTTTTTGGTGTTGGGTTCGAACCCCGGTCCCAGACAAAGATCACAAAGTGACGTGGCCACTAACCTACTCTGCCCCCTTTGTAGTATAGAATTGGAAGCTCAAAATGAACCAAATTTGAATGATTAGGAGGACACTAAGGCAGTGAGATTGATGACGAGGAGGTGGATGAAGATATTTCATATACTAAGGAGGATAATGAGGGACGATATGTGGATATACCGGTCCTTGGAAATATTGAAATAGTTTTAGACATTGAAGAACTAGGGGGGCCTACATCTGATTCTATTCCAAAAGAAGAGAAAACAATGGGAAAATCTACGTGTTTGGCGTCTTTGCCGAGAATTTTGGGAGAAAGGATCCATGTGATTCTAACAAACTCAAAGTTCTTGATTTTTGAGAAGGTTCGAGGTACCAAGATTACATCTTTAAAACATTTAGTTTTAGGAATCATGAAGAAATTATTGATCACACATTGGAGGAAGAAGGGTGGAATAAGGTGCAATCGAGGAAATCCAAAATATCTTCTCTTTCTCAGGCTGATTTCCTCTCTCTTTTATACGATGTCCTATCATTCCTCTCTTGTTCTCTCTTTACATGACATTCGTTGCGCTTTTTTCTATTTTTATTCCTACAGGGAACTTGTGCTTTGGTGTGTTTTTCTTGTGCCTTGAACACTTTTAATGGGTTTTGACCCTTTTTGTAATTCTCCTAGGTAGGATCCCAATCAAAAAACATTTTACCCTTACTAAAAAAATGCTCCTATGATAATTCTACAAATATATGACTCATCAAACATGTTATCAAAGTTAATGAAGATAACTTTTGTATATTCTTACTAAGAAAAAAAAACAAGAGTATTTACATTAACCTTAATATAATTGATATCCATGTCTTATTCACAAATTATGTCCATAAGTCACCATTGTTGAGCATTGAGTTTGGGATGTAGTATAACATTATCAAGACTATAGTGATCCTCTATAAGGTGGAATATTCTCCTTACAATGAAGTGGTGCCAATGGATAAGTGTATAAAAAACTTCAAACAACATAAAGTCATGAGGAACATAATTAATCTCATAGCCATTGATCCTTCATGACTCATAGGAAACGACATGATTCTCTTTCATAAGAATTGCACGTAATCCTTCTAAATAGGTATATGAGTAGAACAAAAAATCCTTAGTGGTATCATGAACTAGAACAATAAGATCAATATTAGTACATTATTTGATAAATTGAAAGGCTTGCTCACACTTCTCTTTCAAATATTTTTTTTTTCCTTTTCTTTTAGGGGAAGTAGTAGGGTGAGCAATGTGAAACATTTTCTACTTAGAATTATGGTAATACATTGCAAGTATTGTGAAAATAAATACCTAAGATACTAAAGTAGGTCTTGGTGACTCAATTATTTCCTAAATCTTTTAGGGATTGAGTGCGATTCCCTCACCAAATATTATGTTCCTTAAATAATTTAAACTTGTGGAAACTACCATGTTACATATTTTTTCATAGACTCTATAATAACTTCTATAAGTGTAAATCATATTCATACAAAAGATTATCATAGACTATGTTATAACTTCTATAAGTGTAAATCATAATTTTTATTTTTCACGAGATATATGTAAAACCACAAAATTTGAGCCTATTTTCATTAATGGTATATAGTTTAATGTTTTATTTCATGTCACACTATTACATGGTTACATCATTTATAATAGGCATTCAATCCATGTATTCTTAAGAATATATGTTGCATATACATAAGACATATTCTTGTGTGTTTCACAACTTTATTTTGAGTGGTTCAACGAAAGAATGATTATATCTTCCCAATCTTCTATTTCTACTTTCAAATTTCATTTTCTTTTCAGCGATCTTAAATATATCTTTAAGAGATAATATATTTGTGTTGTCCAATATATTAAGTTATTAGCTTCCAAATTCAATATTATATTCCCAAATGATCGATGAGCTCTCAAATTCAATCTTATGTTCCCATTTTTCAAACGAGGAATCTAGAAAAATTCGTTGGGGTAATTTGTAGCCCATGGAGACATTGATACATGGGCGAAATGAGACCAACCTAGAGTGGACATTGATATAATTATCGGGTTATTAGTGTTTTTATATGCCTCGTTATTAATTGTTTGATAGTGGTAATGACATATCTATTGTTTTTGTCCACTATCTATGGGATTTCAATATTCACAACTACGACCATAATTTTACTATATAAATATAGTGCTTGCAGTATAGTATTTTGATCCCAATCATTTTGGGAAATAGTCTACATAATTTATTTTAATGTTGTTGTTATGTGCATAACCATTTTTGTCACTTCATTGACATTAGTTGATTGTTGTCTGCTGACTTATCTCAATGACTATTTGTTTTTTGATTATTTTTCTCATTATTAATATATAGTTTAATAATTTATTTCATGTGACACTATTACATGGTTACATCATTTGTAATAGCCATTCATTCCATGTATTCTTAAGAACATACATTCCACATACATATGACACATTCTCGTGTGTTTAGCAACTTTATTTCGGGTGGTTCAATGATAGAATAGTTATATCTCCCTATCTTCTACTTTTACTTTCAACTTTCAACTTTGTTTTCAGCGATCTTAAATATATCTTTAAGAAGATAATACTATGTATATACATTTGTCTTGCGAACATATTAAGTTATTAGCGTCCCAAAAGAAAATCAAAATCAGCTCCATCTTCAGTTTTATTTTCTACACCACTTCGTGGTTTAGATTACCTTCAAATAGATCCTACATGAGATATCTCGAACGAAATTTTAAAACAATAAAATCTTCAATGTTTTATTCAGCTTTCGGTTGGCTCATGGTCAGAATTCATGATTACCAAGAAATGCAATGCACGATAAAACCATAATTAACTACAATTGACGTGTGGTTGATGAACACAGATGCTTTTATTGTTTATTGAAAAGGCAATGCGTAAGCGCTTCACCAAGGGTTTGATCGAAAACTATAAGTTTCGGGAGCAGATGTAGGCGCAGGTGCAGGACTCCAATATGAAGAATCTTGTGTTACTGTAATCTTAAGCTTCATACCATTTTCGCAATGGCCGCCTACTCCGCAAATGAACCACATATTCCCTAGGGCCTTCAATACAACCCTGTCCTCTCCGCTGCTAAATAAAGCCAGATTTGGTTGGTTTACGCAGTCTGCGAAGGCTGTTCCATTTACCATTATCACGTTGTGAACACCTGCGCCGTAGTTGAACACTGAATCCAATATCTTGAAAGGAGTCTTTTCAATCAAATAAAAAAATTCATTTCAGATTGGTACATAGTTACGAAAGCATCATATATATAACCGTTGTATAAAGAAAGTGGATAATGGATTACTGTGTCTCCAACACGGAACTCTGTGTTGCTGCCCATTTAGCGTAGTCAAAGCCAAGAGTCCAGCCATTGTCGTCGCCCACAGTAATAGTTTTAGTATTGTGTGCAGCACTGACGATAGTAAGTGATAATGCACATGCAATGACTATCAGCAAAACCAGACATTTAGGTGCCATGGATCTCTGCGTGTAATCCCCAATTACTAATTGATGAGGATTGTTAATTTATGGGAGAAAGTGTATGTGGAAAGGTCATATATATATCCCTACCTCTCCGTGTTGTGACAAATGAAGCCGGCGATTCGGAATGCCGAATCTTCCCATACTCCATTTGATACGTAAAATCTAAAAGGATACGACTTCATATTACAATTACCAATTGCACAATCTTCCACGCGTCTTCACCACATGAAAACAATACTTTTATAAACATTTCCATTCGATGTTTTAAATGTAGATTAACGGCTTTTTCTTAAAAATAAAAATAAAATTGAGACCTTCTATACACTAATCAAATTCCTATACAGATGGGGAAGTCTTCAATAGCCAACAAGATTAGTGATTAAAATGGGAAAGTCCTATCTAGCAGGTGCGTTAGCACTTTTCTCTTGCCCTTTCATCGGTTGAAGCGTAAAAGGTGAGCTGTTTAACATTTAATGTGGTAACATATAATATAATATTGAGGCGGTATTGCATGCGAGAAACTTAGGGAAGATGGTGAATGTTTTGAAAATGATGTTGAAGAAGAAAATTGATCCCAATGTTATAACTTCAATATATTGATCCAAGTGTATTGTAAAGATGGTAATTTGGAAGAAGTAGAATGTCTTTTTCTTCAATGAACGAATTTGTTTCCAATTTAGTCTACTCATTGATTTTTTTCAATGTGGGAGATATAGAATATGCGTTTAGGAGAAAAGAGGATATGGTAAAATCATAATTGAAAATGAATATTGTTATTTGCAATAATTCGATTAACCTATTATACGTGTTTCAAAGGGTGAAAGAATTAGAGAAAATTGGGTTCACGATACAAATTTCAGATTCGAACAAAATAAATCAAGTGAGGGTACTAGTCCTCAAGATGCACATTCCAATAACTGGACATGCATCAAGCTTAGAAGGTTTTTGATGCAATGGAACAAAATGGGGTTAGAGAGAAAGTTGCTACAAATAATTTTAATATTTTCATCTCTTGAAATGTGATAATCACATAGTATTTTGTTTCTAATCAAATTTAAAACATTACAATTATCAATAGCCGATGTAAGTTGGGTAAGATGGATGCCATCAGAAAGATGTTTTTTTGGATATGTTAGAGAGGTATTGCATTACTAACAATGAAATTTCCACAACTCGTATTGCTAGATATCATAGGAGAAAGTATGTCACAAGATCTCCAATTGTAAAATGATATTGTAAGAAAAGGGGATTTCTAGAAAATTGAGACCTACTACACAATAATCCAATTCCTACACATATCGGGAAGTCTTCAATACCCAACAAGAATAGTGGTTGAAATGATTGAAATGTGTTAGGGTATTGATGACATTGAATACAACATTCTAGTTATGGAAAGTGTAGGGACACTTTAATTAAGGATGCTATTAGTGTCTATTTTGAAATAATTTGAAGTGGCTTGCTTTCAAATGTCAATACATATAATAGACTTATCATGGGATTCTGCACGAGCACAAAGAAGGAAAATTAAAATAAGATTTTATGCATTGTAATTCCCATAGAGACAAACTAAAATGACAATTCTTATAAAAACATTATATTGCATGCTTTTATACATAGTCATGTAGATAATGATTGGATCCAATAAGTTTCAAGGAAACAAGCATCATGTCATCAATGAGGGATAATTCTATGGATGAGTTCATCTCACCTCTCTATAGCATCTTAACTAAAATGTATACCACAAAAATTCTATAGATAAGCTTTAACGAATATGTATATGTAGTCGTGCAATCACAAATTATGGTCATGTGTCGGAAAACTTAGATATAGATGCGAGACAACACAATGTAGTCAAGCAACCACAAAAATATATTTATGGGTCCCAAGATGATGTCACATGTCGAAAGGTGTTAGGAGACCCAAAGTTTGTATCATGTAACCAAAATATTGTATTTGGGCATCAACATGATGAAGGAAGGCAAAATTTAAAAAGTGACAAAGGAACATCAATAGTCCCGAAAGAAGTTGAAAGGTCACAAGTGACGAAGGAACATCAACAGTCATGACGGAAATTGAACGGTCAATAGTCATGAACGAAGGTGAAAGGTCATGTGGGGGAGATGAAAGGGAAGTCATAAAACTATAAATATGAATGATGACTTCATTCCATGTATGGGGGAATATTTTTTACTATCTCTTGTTGTCTTTTTAGAAACAATTTCCTTCATTTCCTTTGTTCCTTGTATGCTATTGTTCTATCTCCATCACAACTTTTACTCCATGAGCATTGTAAATTGTGCAACATGATGCAATAAAACTTTTTGTTTCTTGTGGATTGTTCCTCTTTCTTTGTGAATGGTTTCTTCTCATTGATGCAAGAGAAGTGTTTTTATTTTAACGTTATGAACTCTGCTACGCAATTATTTTATTAAAATCACACCCCTTTTCCCCTTTCCTATCTTCCTCTCTAAACAATATTCCTCCCTTGTATTCCATAAAAGCAATCTCCACAATTTTAGGGAAGTATTCCTATGTGATTCCTGGTCTTCAACACTACGAAAATTAGTTTAGATAGTTTTCATTTCCTTGTTTTCAATAAATGGAATTACCTCATTCAAGCAGAGGGACTTAGTCCTACACACTTTTGGTGAGAACCCACTTATTTTCCCACTTGAAAAATTATTTCACCAATAGTATTTGGCTCCTCCGTGGGAAAAATTTATCATATTGGCACACAATATTGATTCCACAAAATCTAAAAAAATAATATTCCAACAAATCATAAATTTTGGAATTTGAAAATCCATTGAGCCTTCTATCTCCAACTAATGGCTATTCCCGGTAATCCCCAAATTAGAAAACCTGAACTTATCTTCCAAACCCAAGAAGATATTGGATCAAACTTGGGGGATGTTATTTTGCACAATAATTTAAATTTATTCCATTACCACGTTGCTACCCAATTCCTTGATTCTAAAGAAGATTGTGTAAAATCCTTGGAAAGAAAGAGATAAGTTTAGAACTAACAGAGGAGATCCGAAAATAATCTTGTTTGAATTACACATTCAAGTTGGCTGACATAAGGTATACAAGGTATTCAAGAGCTAGTGATGTGATGAATCTTAACTAAATCAAGAATAACATGCAAGCTGATTTCAGTCTCCTATTAGCCAAATCGCAAGGAGAACATGTTGACAATAATCCCCATAATTTGATTCTACTTTGTCACTTAAGTCCCATGTTGATGGATTCGTAGTCAAACTTTTAAACTACATTCCTCCACATGAGGAAGTTGCTGAAGAAGATCTTGAAAAAATAAAATTCGTTCTTGAATGAGTTAAGGCAGAAGTTGAATAAGCTAGTGAAGAAGAACCACCAATGGCTCAACAAGCACCGCTGCCCTGTGGAAAAATACTAGTCCCTTAGCTCTCACCCCGCCTTTGCATGATCTACCTAGAGGGTCGAGAAAGAACTTCCCCAAGTTCCATGGTGATGGGAAACAACATATAGATGGCCACATCTCAGCCTTCATTATTGCTTGTGGAGTGCTAGGAGTTGGATATGAAGATGTATCAGTTCTCCTTTTCATATAATATTTACAATATGCAGGAGTGGACTAGTTATAACACTTTCCAGTTAGATATATAATCGACATGAAGACCAAGTTTGAAACCAGATTAAAACATGTAAAATATTCTCATGCACTTTTGGACCAATGGTATCAATCAAGAAATAAACTTTCAAACGAATGAGGTAGTTTGTGGTGAAGTTAAATAAAATGCTTTACAAGATACACCGAAGTAGCCTCACATACTAAAGACATGTTAACTTAAAAAGTGCACCCTTGTTGAGTGTTGGAATATATTCTAACTTTGCTTCTCCCTCACTTTTGTTGATAGAAAATTGAGATACCTCACGTGTTGTGGGTCTCCCTATTGTGAGGTGAATCTTTGGGATTATAAGGCCGAATCCTTCTTTGGATGTAGCCTAAACTGAAATTTTGGGTTTTAAGGGTAAGAAGATGGCTAAAACTTAAAGTAAATGGGGTGATACACCAAAATTATTAAGGGCTTTAACAGAGAGACATGCACAATAAGGTGTGAATAAATTGAATAACACATGATCCAAAGGGTTTCAGCTAATCATAAGGAAAAAAATTCTATTGAGGAATCCTTATATCAACAAGGCAGATAATTACACACTAAAACTAGCCAAAAACACCTTTTTGCATCAAGGTAAAACAACCTAAACACACTTAGAAAAAATCTTGGAATAAAATTCAAAAGAATAAATTTCTAACATACACACCACTGCAAAAATTGGAAAGGCAATCAATGTATTCTCATATAAAGGAAATTTTGGCACAATGGCTTCAGTACTTCAAAACTCCTCCCATATTCTTTACAAAGGCACACAATATATAAAAATAATAATTCACCCAACCCCCTAAAAATAGAATGGAGTCTAACAGATGCTTGCATGATATTATTAGCCCTTATCATGAATAAATAGTAAAGGGGCTAAAAATAAACATGCAAGACTATTACAATGTAAAAATAACCTTTGATCTTCCACTTGGACTACTAGTCAAACTGATTTGACTCTTTCAAATTCACTGCATGGAAAGTACGACCCAGTTTGGATAGATTAAGGTGATTTGGATGAGTAACTTTTCTTTTATTTTTAAGGTTGTCCTCAAGTGCAAGACACCTATTACCTGCATATATTTTCTCTTATTTGTGCCACTCTACCACCTTTTGTCTTCATGCTGAATAATTAAAATAATCAAGTCTTCTTGGTCTTCTTTCTAACTGATGTTACACATGTGCATGGAAAATTTATTTTGTCTTCTTGCAGTCATGACCATATGCAAGAAAGAATGAATTATCCTCTAGCCCCTTCAACTTTGGATAGATTAATGTTGCATGGCAACTTTTGGTGAATACAAAGATGAAGCAGGGGGTTCACATGTCTCATATCTGAATCATTCCACACTCTATGATTATTGTAAAAGGTCTAAAACTTAATAATTTCAAAAAAAAATCAAATACCTTTTGATGGTAGGTAGTATTATATGGTCCCCGAGCCCATGAGTTTGAACCCATAATGATATGTCGATGAAGATTTAACCCTAGTCAAATTAGGGTTTTATGTGCTTGGGACACGTGTATTTTGACCAGGGTTGAGTTTTGTAACTCAGGCCTCGAGTTTGGATGGAAAAATGGATTTGTAACTTATCATTATCATTTTTCACTCCCTAGCTTGAAGGAATGGGCGAAGCCCAGGAAAATTTTTACTCGGAAGCCATGAATGTACTTTCGAGCTCTATTTGTCGAGTTGTTGTTTTGTTTGATGGCTTTTCTCTGCAAAATAGACTATGCTGTAGATTTTAATGGCCGTCACTGATAAAGATGGAGTTCTAGTTATGTGGGCTTTGAAGCTTTGCATTCCATTTTAAATCCATGGCTGGGAGCTCATTGGTGAATCCTCAAACCATCTTTTTCTTGTAATGGTCGTCATTTATGTTTATTAGCTCAAACCCTCCGTTAATGTGCACATCAGTTGTGAGAGATCTTCATTCATGTGTTATCCATTTAAAGGTAAATCTCTAGCTTGAATCTTTGGCTCGTTCACTTGAGCGTTTGTTTCTTGTTCAACACTAATTTGTGGAAAACCTCGTGTTCATTATGATTTCTTGAATGGATTTGATCTTTTGAGCTCAAATAAACTTCTAGGTAGTCGTTTTTCATGGATCCTTGAGGATTTTGTGGCTTTAATATGAACCCGTAAGTTCAAAATGACACCATAGCTTTGTATTTTTCTTGATGAAAAATGGGTATTAATATTTCGTGTTGGTCTCAAAGTGATTACTTTGTCAAAGAATTATGCTTTTGGGTTGTTGTTCGTACTCTATTTTTGGTTTTTTTATTGGGCCTTTTTTTCTTATTGACCATATTGGTGCGTTTTGGGTCTTCCATTTTTGGTTTTCATAGCTCTATAAATACCCAGATTGAGACCCCATTTGACTCACGTAGGGCCTCAATCCAGATCTAGGTTTCAGCAACACAACTCTGCTACCTTTTATCCCATTCAAGCTCTCTTTATTTCATTCATGGTGAAAACATTTTTGAATCTATGGGGAAATATGTTTCCTTGTTTATTTGACACACTGTGGCTTCCTCTGTATGGCCGTCATTCTTTAATTGCACACAAAACCCTTTCATTTCCAATTTGTGTTGGGGTGAAAATAGTGAAACTTTCTTTTGGTTCCACATCTTTTACTTACATGTTAAAGAATTTTTTTGTATTAGTAACTCTTTTTCCAAGTCCTGAGTTCTATTTTGTCACTAAAATTACTTTGTGTTCCCCTAAGCTTATACATATTTGTATCTTTTGAAAATAAGGATTTCTTATTATCGAGATATTGAATGTTTGTTTTTGAAACATATACCTGAAAAATGATATTTACTATGCTTTTGATCATAATGATTCGTTTCATTAAAATATTGCAAGCTGGTTGATTTTATGTGTCATTGCTCAATATGAAATGAAGATCACTTTGGGAGCATGTTTGAAGTAGAACACTTTCATCAAACAAATTTTACCTATTTTCGATCCATAGGGATTCAAAATGACTCTGCTTGATCAGATCAATCAGCACGAAGAAGGAAAAATAACACACAGAGGTTTTTTCTTTTTAGTAACAGGATCTCCGCTCTATGTAGGGTGGCGGTCCTGATTCTTACAGATAGAAAACAAAAAAATCTGAAATGAACAACCCAGAATTTGGAAGATTATCTCATGTCTCTTCTCCTCCATGAAATTTTCCACTCTCCAAAGGTGCATGGGAGGACATTAGAAAGGCTATAAATACATTTTTGTGGAAGATAATAGGATCATTGAAGCATGAAAGCAAGTGAGCAAGAAGTTCTTAGTGTTGGAACTATGCTTTGTAGAAGAAAGGAGTGTTGAGACAGAGAAAACAAGTATTTGGGAGGAAGTATGAGATATTATCTACTTCTCTTTCATACTTATTGTGAATTTTGTACTTGTTATTTTGAATTGGCCAATAAAAGTGGGAAGAAAGAGAAATTTCCCTTCCCGATTGGTTTTTTCCTCCTCTCGAGGTTTCCAGGGAGAAAAAATTGTTGGTGTTTATGATCTTAAATTCTTTCCTTTCCTGCAATTGTGGATTCTAAGCATAATCATAATTCATTAACTAGCTATCTCTATCATTTTCTAATAGAAAGTAGAGCATCAACATTTAATTTTTGATTTTGTGGATAATTCCAAAGTTGAAAGATAACATATCATTTTGGTATTAGAGCTAACAAGTATCCAAGAATGTGGTATTCATTCTTGGATTTGTATGATAGTGACGAGATCTAAAGGCGAAGAGGCTTTAACTTGCGATAAAGAAATTTCTAAAAAGAAGTGGAAACTAAGAATTTGGGGCAAATGGAGGAAGAGAACTTGGTCCGTAGAATCGAGATGCTAGAGACCATGATGGATAGGATATTTAGAAGGAAAGAAGAACTTGTAGATTTGCAGAAGACAACTTCTATCAAGAAAGAATCCATGGACTCAAGGGTTCGAGGCTTAGCTAAAACATTTGGCATAGAGAAGAGCCACCATGAGGAAGATTATGGGGAATATCATGAAGAAGAGACTTCAAACACAAGAGAAAAGGTAAAATATGACCATACTCCTTTTAAATTGAGACGAAAGTTGAGATTAAAATCTTTGAAGGACAAGGAGATGCATAGTTTTTTGATAGATGGTTAAAACAGTTAGAAGTCTACATTGGCATCCATAATGTTATTGAGGCACAAAGGATCACCTTTGCATGTCTCAAAATGGAGGGACATGCTCTGGTTTGGTGGGAAACCCATCTAACCAGTTGTGAAAAGAAGAAATGTCCTATTGTGAAATCTTGGCAAGAATTTAAAGAATTACTTAGAGATAAATTCTATCCTATTGGCCAAAAGACTGACCAAATGATTAAATGGTAGAATTTTAGACAAGGTAGTTGTCAAAGGGTGCAGGACTATACTATGGAGTTTTAGAGGTAGGCCATGTTGCTAAACATGGAATTGGAGGATAGGGATATTCTAACTAGGTACTTGGGAGGAATTCACACTCACCTTCGAAGAAAATTAATCTCCACAAAGCCTAAATATCTCAACGAGGTGTGTGTGCAAGCATACTATATAGATGATGAAAAGAAGAAAGGAGAAGTAGAGCTGAGGCCAGAGCAGTCAAAAATAAGCAGAAAAAAGAGTATGGGAAAACAAGTAACAAGGGTAAGTTGAAAGGGAAAGCTAAAGAAGCTACCACTACTTTAAATAATTGTAAAGATCCCAAGAATGTTTGGAAGAACTGTGATATCAATGGTCAAACTGACGCAAAATGTTGGAAGTTGCATCCGAGTTACATCCGAAGAACCAAACCAAACACTCAAAAGTCCATGACATTTGTAAAAATAGAAGGGGAGGTTGAAATCGAAGATGACTCTGATGTAGATGAAAGGCTTAGATGCACAACCACCAACATGGATAGCCAAGAAGAGGAGATGAGTAAACTATTCCAAATCAAAATCTAGATCAAGAGAACTAAGGTAAATGTTTTGGTTGATACCGATTCCCAGTCTAACTTGATTTATGAACCAATTGTAAAGAAGCTTGGTCTTGAGACTTACAAGCATCCACACCCTTATCATTTGGGTTGGGTGAAGAAGGGTGTTGAAATTCAAATAACAAGAATATGTAAGGTCAAGTTGGGGATAAATTCCTAGTCTATTGATGTTTTGGAAGCCGAAGTTATTCCACTTGAAGCTTTTGATGTTGTATCTGGGAGTGCTTACTTGTATATCAGGGATGCTATATTTATGAGAAAGGAAAACCGATATAGATGGTTCAAGGATGGGATCAGCTACAACATCAGGGCACACTAGTGTAAGACACAAGTTACTATCATGAGTGCTAACCAAGAAAAATGAATTATTCAGGAAAATCATAATCAATTTTGTTTACTTTTGTTAAAATAAAAAAGATGGGGTAGAAGTTTGAGAGATTTCTAACTAGGGAAAGCATGATTTGGATAGTATTATTCAGTTTTTTAGGAAGTATTTCAAGCTCCTAGTGGGTTACCACAAAAATGGGAAGTAGAGAATGAGATTCAGCTATTTCCAGAGTCCCCTCTACCAAACATCGGTTTGTTTAAGAAATCCTTGCTTGAGAGTACTAAAGTAAAGAAACAACTCCAGGAACTACTAGACCAAGGGGTTATACATCCGAGCACCTCACCATGCAGTTCTCCTATTGTGATGGTGCCAAAGAAGGATGATTCTTGGAGAATGTGCATCGACTACGAGATATCCTCTTCCCTACATAGATGATATCTTGGACCAGCTTCAAGATGTGAAATTCTTCACGAAGTTGGATCTCAAGTCGGAGTTATCACCAAGTCGAATGAAGGAGAAGGATATATGGAAGACTGCCTTCAAGAAAAAATAGTGTTTGTATGAATGGTTTGCATTGAGGAGGAGGATATAACTATTATGCACACTAACCAGAAACCTCTCCAGTATTTTCAAGCACAGTCTAAATTGCAGCAGACAAGGCACAACAAATGGATGTAGTTTCTTCAAATTCCCATCTAGTGATCAAATACAAGAAGGGTAGTGCAAATTTTGTGGCAGACATATTGTCTAGGCCACCCACACAGGAGAAGTTTTCTTGTTTTTCCACTATCTCTCAGATCAAGCCCTTCACGAAGGAAGCTTACAGAGAGGCATATTCCCATGATAGAGACTTTGGGGTGAGATTTTCAGTAGTTAAATTCCAAAGGGACTGAAAGGACAAGGATTGAAGATTGTTATCTCAAGGACAGTGCTCTACCAATGGGGGAAGATTTGCGTGCCAAAAGAGGAAATACTTCTATTGATGAGGGAAGCACATACCTCAAAAGTAGTGGGACATTTCGGTGTTGGTAAGACCCTAGCCCACTTGCAAAGGTATGTGTATTGGCCCAATATGCAAGAAGAAGTATCAAAATTTATACGTGGATGTAAACTTTGTTGTACCAGCAAGCCTAAGACTAGGAAGGAGGGTTTGTATATTCCTTTTCCAATACCTACTCATCCATGGGAGGACATTTCTATGGATTTTGTAGGAGGATTACCTATGTCTAAACATGGCCATGACTATCTCTATGTTGTTGTTGATAGATTTAGTAAGATGTGTATTCTTATGACATGTAAAAAGATAGTAAAAGCACATGAGGCAACAAATCTTTTCTTTGCTAATGTATGGGTGTATTTTGGTTTTCCAAAGTCTATTGTTTTTTACAGGGATTCCAGGTTCTTGGGGAATTTTTAGACTACTTTTGGGACAAGATGGATACCAGGTTACAGAGGACGACAATTTTCCATTCAAAAATAGATGGACAGACCATATTGAGGTGGTGAACAATAATTTGGTACAGTTGATCAAAGGGTATAATAGAAAATACCCAAGGACTTGGGATGATTCCTTAGCCTACATTCAACATTCCTATAACCGGGCAGTACACACATCGACTATGAAGTCACCATTTGAAGCATGCTTGGGATATCTACCTACAAATCACTGGACATAGCAGTTGGGTAGTAGGATGAGGAGGATACATGAGACAAAGAGGTGACTAGAGAAAACAAATTTATTGAGAGGATCTTGAAAATCCATCTCAAATTAAAAAATAACTAGAGAAATATCAAGCCAAGTAGAAAGCTAGGCACGATCAAAATAGGAGGGAACATAAGCTTCATGTTGAGATAGATTTTGGTTTTACTTGAGCAATGAGAGACTACAACGTCAAGCACGGAAGCTCAAGCCACTACGATATGGGCCCTTCACCATATTGGAGCAAGTTGGAGAAAATTACTTTCGACTTGACTTACCATCATTTATGAGGATGTACTCTGTAGTAAATTATGATAACTTGCACCTATATGAGCCATCCATGCTAGATGAAGATGAAGGACTACAATTGCTACCTTCCATTGAGGATTGTGTCTTGGACTCACGATACAAATTGGAGGAGGATGTAGTGGTGCAAAAAAAGGTCGAGAGACTAGGAGAGGTCCACAAGAGACTTGGCAGATTGGACTGAAAGGAAAGACACCAAGGAAGGCTCAATGATACTCGAAGGAGAAAGTGAGGGAATTATTTCCCCATCTACTACCCCACTAAGATTTTTTGGGACCAAAAGCCTCCTAAGCAAGGAAGGTGTGATCTATAAGGATCCAAAAGGACTCTACTTCATCAGATCAATCAAAGACAAAGAAGGGAAAATAACACATAGAGGTTTTTTCTTTTTAGTAATTTTGGCCGCCACCCAACCAAGGCGGTGATCCTAGGGACCGTCGATCTACTTTGGGTGCTGATCCCGGATCTTTCAAATAGAAAACAAAAATATAAAAAACAACCCAAAATTTGGAAGGTTTTCCATGTCTCTTCTCCTCCATGACCTTTTCCATTCTCCAAAGGCACGTTTAAAGGACATGAGAAAAGGCTTTAAAGACATGTTTGTGGAAGAGAACATGATCATCAAAGCATGAAATCAAGTGAGCAAGAAGTTCTTAGTGCTAGAACTATGTTTTTTAGAAGAAAGGAGTGTTAAGATCTCTCAAAAACAAGTAATTAGGAAGTTGTTTGAGGATTATCTATTTGTTTCATACTTATTGGGAATTTTGCTTCTTTGCATTTCTTGGGAAGAAAGAGCAATTTCCCTTCCCCGAATAGTTTTTCCTCCTCTAGAAGTTTCTCTTGTTGTTATTTCATTATCACATCTTTGTTTATGGCCAAATAATTTTTTCCTTCCTTATGTAAGATGTGTATGTACCTTAAAATAGTATCACTTCATCTGTATGGATGAGCTGAATGTGGATGACATCTTCCATTGTTTCTTACTTATTGCATCAATTACTTTGTAAAGTATGTAAGCATGGTTTAAAAGTCAGATTACCACTTTCTGAAATGGACTAAAGTCTTCGTACTTGACTCATCTTGAAGTTTTGATTCGCATGTATATTCCAAACTTTGTAATATTTAGTCACCACTTTCAAGGGACTAAAGTCTTCCTTGAAATTTTGATAATGCCTTTTCCTTTAAAAATTATAATTGTAATAATATGAACTTGAGTAAAAATTGCTTATCTTATTTCCTTCAATAAAACATGATCATAGTGGCATGAAACCTCTTGACTGTAATTCTACTTGATACTATTATTCATTCCGTAGTTTCATTATGAAGATGGAAAATTTTATATTGACCTCCTTCAATTGGGTGTAATTAAACTTGATCTTCATCATTCTGCTTGTTTTCTTGTTGTACTTGTACTTGATTGTATTTTCCTGAAGAATTCACCTTGATCTTGTATTTAAAGAGTAATTGTAATTTGTTGATTTGTACTTTGATTACAAACTTGAAACAATTCTTGAAAATATAGTTAATGATGATTAGTTTTTCAGAAATGTACCTTGGTATTTTGAAATATGGAGTTCATTTGCAAAGGTTTTATTGAAACCTATTTCTTTATTGAAGTTGGTATGCAAGTATATGTTATTTCATATGACTTATTAATGCATCATTTGATCTTGGAAACTTGATCACCGTAGAATGTCTTCTTTTACTCTGTACCTTTAAATCCTCTGGAAAATCACTTAATATTGTGAAGTCATGCATCATTTACCTTAAAATTGAAGATATAGGGTCCTTTAACTCTGATTTGAAATTGTTCCTTCTTCTGTTATGAAGATTTAATTGGCAATAGATAATGACTATTTTTCTCCATTTTTTGATCTAGATTCTTGTACTTGACGACTTTGTCTCTTCCTAAAATTTGTCATTTGTAGTGAAATAATCTTGAGCTATTCCTTGTAATATGATCATCTTGTAGCATTGATTCTCCACTTTGTCTTTTACTTCATATCTATACTTGATCGGTTGTTTGTTGTCATCCCATTGTGAACTCAAATTTGTTTGTATGATAATGTTTCATATTGCAAACTGAAATTGATTGTCAATCTCCTCTTCCTTTGTGTTGTAGAAGTAGAATACTAAGTGCACCTAGAAATTGATTCTTCCAATATGAACTTCTATAGCCATGATGAAAATTAATATGAATTATTTGTACCTTCACACTTCATAAAATAGTTAGAAAAATAAAGGCTTACAACCTCTATTGCATCTTGTAGTGATTCTCTTTTTATGTCTTGATTATGAAAATAGTACTAGAATACCCTTAAATGACAGTGAGATGTACTTTTTGATTCTATCTTTAATTCCTTTCATGTATCTTATATGTGCTTATTTTAGAAGGTTCATTTTCCTGAAGCTATAAACACATGAATAAAGATTAAACTTGGAGCTCTGAAAAAAAATTGTTGTGTGTCCACATGTACCTATTTGCTAAGAGTTGAAGATGATGTAGTTGTGGATGATGAAGATGAAGATGGTGCACAATAGATGATGAATATCAAGATAAAACAACCCAATCAGAAATGATGGGTTTATTCTCTCTTCTTTTGCTTATAGTTTCATGTATATGTATCTTTTATTTTTAGTACATATAAGTTACATCCCATGGATTGTGTGGGAAACTGTATTTCTTTATGAATATATGAGATTAATGATGATGAATTTAAACTTAAATAAAAACTCAACACGTAATTGATATCATTCAAACATAAAGAAATAACAAGAAATTAATGTACATGTAACTGAAAATGTACCTTCAGCCATGCAAAAAATAATTGTATTTGTTATTCCCTAGTTCAATTCCTCACCTTTGTTGTTGTTCACGCCTTTATCAAGGTTGTGTATTTGTCCTTCGGGGCTTTCGCATAACTTTTATGAAGACGAACATGAAATGGATACATATGTGAGGTGTTACATTTTGTAACATCACACATAGCTACATTTTTGCATTGTTGTTCACTTATCTTTCATTTCCTTAGTTAGGTACATCACATAAATATTTTCCTTCTGAAACAAAGTTTTGAGTTGACCTTTTTCACTGGAACCAAAAATGTCAACAAGGCTATAAGTAAAGATTCTTCAAAAATTCCCTAATTCATGAGTTGATTTTATTTCTAAGAAGAACTCAACAAAAAATTTAGACAAAGCACAAAATATCACAATCGAAGTGGATGATGATATGATCATGTTGGGAAAGATAAAAATGGTCCAAGTAAGGAGAAAGGCCAAATCTCAAACTCGGGTAACACGAATTCATTTTTCCTGAAATTGGTTAATTATGTCTTGTCTCTTTAAAAGCAACTGGTTTAAGCTTCTTTCATAAGAGAGGCACCCAACAAGAAATTTCCAAATACACAAAGGATTGGTTAAGTTCATCCAAGACTTTCTCTAGAGAAACTCTCTATTAATGTTTCATGTGCTACATAGTGCGATGATGAATATGCGATTGCTAAAGAAGATGGTTATGATGAAGAAGAAAATGGGATTGAAATTGAAGAAGTTGATGATGTTGAGATTGGGTAATTTAAGTACTCATTTGAAGATGAAATTTAATAAGATGATGCACCAATTTTTTATTATGTAGTTTTCGCTCACTCTCAACCCAAAAATAAAAGTTCTTCTACTACTACTCCAAAGAAAAAAATATGCATATTTTTGTGTGGCACTCCATCTAACAAAAATAATCAATAGAGTTACAATTTTACCTTCTATAGACTCTGCTGAACAATGACCAGACCTTATGGCAGCCAAGAAGACCCCAGCTAAAATAAGTATTTCTCCTAAGTCTACATCTGTTAAAGAATCTTCTTGTAAGCCTTCTAGTGATAAATCCAAAATAGTGAATGTGTCTAATAAAAATTTTGAGGTACCTAATAATCCCACAGTAGCTTCGAAGGCTACCTCTATTGCCAAAGTATCCCTTCTTTCAGAAGTAGTCCTTCACTCCCTAAAGCTTCCACCACCTCAAAGACACTTGTTTCCTCATGTTTTGATATCATAGACAATTTTAAAAGGTCTTTTATTGCCAAATCACTGCACTCGCCGAATGGCCTTACTACAAATGTAACATTCAGTGTGATTGGGTAACATGGGATCACCTCTCAAGTTGTGGGACTTACGGGCTCGAGGTGAACCTCCGAAGAAGGCCAACTTCCTCTTCCTAAAATAAGCACTACACTACTAATAATGCAATAAAAACAGCTACCTTGACCTATACTAACATTTCTAGGGGATTGGGGAGAGAGATTTGCAAGAAATAAAACCTACATTAGAAGTGTTGATGTACTAAGAAAGGGTTTTTCTAGAAAAATTATAGCTTGCCAATGAAGAGAGATGATCATGAGGAGGAAAAAGATACATTTCATACTCAATTTACATACATTACTTCATTCCTTAACAAGCACAATGACCTCCATAACTTAAAAAAGGCACCAAGTTTTACAATACACCTACAGACACGAAGAGAGGAAAATGGAAGCAAAAAAATAAGTTAAGGACATATAATTGATCACAAAACATAATTTCCATTACTCAAGCACATGCACATTTAATTATTACAACAGAAGAGGAAGAAGTTGTCATTACAATTTTTAGAAGAAAGGATTGAGAGCCTGCGAATTCACAACAACTAAGCTTGCTAAGAGAGGGGAAGCTTGGAAAAAATGTCTAACTCTGTATTTTGCATTCCATTTACATTTTATAGAAAATTCCAATTAGTGTGAGAAAGAATGAGGAATCTAAAACATAGGAAATAATGTAGCATATGAGTTAATCATGTTGTTGCCTCATTAATTACTAACTCCACCTTCCATAGGTACTATTCAAAGAATGAGGTAATCTTTAAATTCATAACACAAAAATTTTTTCAAACTATATTTTCTGATGATTCCATTGTGTATTTCTCAAACCTCTTTTGATTCCAATGACTATAATTTTTGGAAAATAGACATTGGAGGAAGTTATGGCTTGTTGAGAAAATGTTACTTTTTGGGTATCCCAGGAACTATCTTAAACTAGCTCGCCAAGTCACAAAACGGATCCTCGAGTTACCTTCTTACTTAGGAGTTTTCTATTTTATGTTTGCATCATGGGCTACGAAAGGGATTACTTGGCTTGCCATCTTTATTAACTTTTTCCCTAGCTCCACGTATTACATTGGTCACTTTATGTTCCAACGACCACCACCCTTTTATGTTTTGCATTGGAAATTATTGGTTATACATCCACGAGGGATCTTCATGTTTTAATCACCCCGTGAGTTTTACGAATTCAGTCGATTGCATATTTTTCCATGTTTCCATCGTGCTCGAGAACACTTTCGCTAACTCGAAACTAGGTGAGTGACTCAACTCGTGATCCCCCCAAACCTTCGCATTGCTCCATATGTTGCACGCTAATCGCTCCACATTTTACATTAACTCCACCAAAACTTCCTTTTAAACCACTCAGAATTAATCATTTGCAACTTTCCACGTACTCACCAAATTGGGCACTATGTCGATCCAACCAATCACTGCCTTGATCTCTTATCAATTATTGGTCATTTCCATTCATCACCTCCCAAATTTTCATTCAATTTGTTGTCTTGCTTTGTCAAATTCCACGTTCGTATCCCCCATGCTTAATTGACATTGATATTGAATTCACCAAACTTGTTTATTATTCCTAAGCTCACCCTTCGGGCTTCGAAACCAAACCTCGCCACTCAACTCTAAAACTTTGAAATTTTGGATTTTTAGGTTTTGTGCTTTAGCTTTAAATTTTAGCTAACTTACCATCTCTAAAATCCCAAAATGGAAATATTTGAAATGAAATCCCCAAAATCACTCCTCAAGTGAACAACAAAAATAATTCACGCTCAAAAATTATATTTCCCTTCTTTATGAAACTTGTTTCAATCTAAAGTTCGCCATTATCTCTCTAACCAATGTTTATTATTCCTAAGCTCCATTGTGAGATATTCATCATGTTATGTCACTATGTGAGCTTTTGCACTAATTTACCATCTCAATGTTGGAGTGACTCATCCTCAAGTTGAAATCGATCTCGATACAAGTCCATATTAGATCTACATTTTTTCATCCTCGGCTCTTAACCTTTGCGACAACAACACAATCTCACCGTGCTCTATGTGTAGATCTATCTACTAGTGGATATTGGGAGTATCTACACTATTGTAGATCTATGTCCTATATATCCCTATGAAAAAAAAAAAAATTAAATGTAAGAAGTTGATAAACAAGTTTTTTTCAATAAAACATTAATTTCACAAATTTCAATTTAGATTAAATATTAAATATAAATACAATAAAAATAGATATATCTATCTATATATATATACCTTCACATAATTTGTCTCCAAATCTATGGGACCACCACCAACAATTATCTGTGGTGACCCATGACCTAAACAAAGAAAAATAACGAGAAAAGTTAGCCAAGTGACTAAGGAACTCAACATCAAGTGATAGATAATAGTTGGGCTCATTCAATAGTTGTGTATATGTCATATGTTGATATGATGTGGGTTATGAAGCACCAAAATACTCACAAGCATGCACTTTGGAGAAGAAGCCTAAGCACACAAGTAAATAGTCAATATTTTATGTCATCACTAGATCTTCTATATATATTTAAATAATAATAAATTGTAAATTAATAATGAAATAAAATAAATTTTAATTAAATTAAAGTTTACTTTTCACACACCGGAATAGAAAAGTGTTGAAGATCGGGTGCAATCCTAACAAGAGGAGGTTTTAATTTAAAAGCTATAGTAGTAACCTGAATAGAAGATTCACTACTCTTAACAGTACTCTGCTCTAACAAATAAAAAAACCCCGATAGTGAGATGTCACACTGCCATGAAATCAACTCATACGCATGCAGCAAGTTGGAAACCATGATTCATCCCAACCGATGAATCTAATTAAAATCTATAAATCCATTGAATTCATCAAGTGATAAAAAATGTGCACGAGAGTATAACTCACTACGTGCATCACTGCTGGTACTAGCGCATTCACTTCTAGTACCACATCTCTCAAGAAACTGACCCACGTGGTAAGAAGAGATAAATTGTGTATCTTGAGAAATGTTCCCAAGACACTCTATAACACCCTCATGGGCACTCATAATGATAGGCACAATGACATTCTCAAATCTAGATAAGAAATTTCGCGGCCTCTATACAAGTTGTCGTGCGTCAACATCTAGAGGAGCTCCTGCCTGTCGATATGTAGGCTTGTTGCTAATGTGGCCATGCCCTTGCCAGAAATAATCATGGATTTATAAATAGTTCACCTTTAGGTTTAGGTGAACCTCTGCGTGTAGCATCGATATAAAATATAATGGTAACTGCTAATTATTAGCAAATTTGGGTTTAGAGGCCAAAAATATAGGATAAATCAATGGTGCACAAAGGCGACATGAAGATTTGTTTAGACTATGCCCTGATTTTCTTTTGGCATGCATAAATTGACCAACACAAGATATTAATGGATTCCTTATTAGGAAGTTGTGCTATAAGGTCATTATATCCCACATCACCTATCACACTTGATTTTAATTCATCGATAAAGTTTTTCAGTGCCTTACACTAGAAAGGGTTTTATGTTTTAATTTTTGTTTGTATTTTTTAAAGATCTTTCAATATGTTTTCACAATGTGTCTTGTATTTTCCTACTATAGTCGGAAGCTCAAGAATAGATGATAGCTTTTCTATCTCTAATTTGGTCATCTCAAAAAAATTAGCAAAGGAAGATGCCATAACTTTAAAAAAATGAAAGTAAAATTCAATTTAGAATACTTTTTTGAAACCATAAACCTTAAATTGACAAATTTTTACGTATATTTAAATTTATTTCTAAAAAAATATTAAAACATATACTATTCATGTGCAATGAGACCTTTTTCATGATGTATGATACACAAACTCATAAGTATAGACTTGTCAAACCACTTTTCATATGGTCTTACCAATTTAAGAAATCGTGATAGAGTAATGGGTCTACTTTTCTCAACGTATGAGATGATTTTCAAGTAAAAAATGACCAATTTTCACTTTAAAATCCTATATTATTTTTCACATAATTCAATCAATCGAACCCTTAAAACACATAAAAGTGTGCTCAAATTATTTTTGAAGGGGTAGAATTGGCTTTTGGGATTTTTTCCTTTTCCACTTTCCCAAGAGGATTTTTTTGTCAAATATAAATCAATCCACTTCCGATAAAAGTAGTAATACACTTTTATACTACTTCCTACTCTAATTTTATAAGGTTCCATAAGAAACATAGTTGGATAAAATGAAATCAATCAAGCTCGTGTTGATATAATTTTTGCTACATTGGATGGAGAGCATCGTGTGTAGTTCAGACCAAGATAAACTTAATTGTAGATATAATTATAGATAATAGAAAAGAATAATATTATTTTTGGGTTTGTTTACACTTTAAATTTTTTCTCATATGATCCCTTGTCATGTTGACATGGAAAAGCAAAATGTAGGTACAATATTAATCTTATAATGAAGTTCCACCTGGTTGGAGCATTAAACGATATAACAAAAAAGGTAAAATATTTGACTATTGTATTAATTTTTAAAGTCAAGAATGGTAGTATTTGGAATTGACTATAGATATGGTATCAATATTTGGTAGGGAAGAATTTTTTTTTAAAAAAAAAAAAAATCGATGCCTAATTTTAAAAGAAAACCCAATTTTTATTAAAAAAAAAAACCAATGTACATACCTCATTGGGCATCATTCGCTTGGATATTGTTAACGAGAGAGGAATTTGAGTGATCTAACTTCATGCAATGACATGTGGGGTAGAGGAAAAACTGAGAACCTCCGCACCGCCACAAATATATAAACAAGTGGTCCATACAAATGGTGTATATGCGAACCTCATTTTATGCGAAGGGATGTTTGCATGAATCCCTCTCCATGTGTTGCATAGTAGTTCAGGTGAAGGTTTTTTCATGTGAAGGGGTATTCATGTGAACACCCATTAACTCCTAACCCACCCAACCTCCTAATCACATTTTTTGAGTACAAAGTGGGAGAGAGTATTGTGCTTTTACCCAAATAATGTAAAGACACATGCATATATTAAAAATAATATAATTGACATGAAAAAGGAATGTGTGCACCTAATCTGTGATGAAAGAAAAGTGTCTAGAAAATCACATCTTGTAACTATCGGTGCAGTGTGAGATTTTTGGGAGATATCATGACATTATGGTCGAAGAAGTGTATGGAGAAAGTTGTGTTTTCTCCAACCTGTAACTTCTTCCCTGAGAATATGAAAGGATCTTTGTCCTACCTAGGTTTCTTAGGTGATCTAACGTTTCTAGCCAAAGTAACGTGGGGGAGAAATTATGTTTTATCCTCCAACTTGTAACTAGCTCCCCAACATTCTGAATATAACTTATTCTATAAAATCCATTGTGTATTAGAGTTCTATAGATTGGTCTGAACCCATTCGTTTATAACCCATAATGTAAAGGACATAAAACTTAACTAATTATACCAGTGTATATTTCTTTAATGTTTGCAAACCCCAAATGATCCCCCCTCTTTGAGAGCACATGCAACATCATGGATAGGAGGATGCGGGGACAAACTTGGACCGACCGTGTAAATTGTGCCCTACAGAGGGAAGGGAATGCACTTTATAGAAATAAAGGTCCACATAAATAAGTGGCTAGAAATAAGTGTTACTATGAACAAGCATGCATGTAGAAGACAAGTGTAAGTTACCAAAAAAATGTAGAAGAAAGAAAGCAAGATGATAATGTAAACACCTAAGAATAAAAAATAGGCCTCACAAAGTGTATTGCAAACATGGGACATAACTCATGATGTCACAAGACACTCAAGGGAATAGTGGCTACATACAAAAAAACAAGTTTCCATACCAAATAAAAGGTAAAACCCACATACAAGAAAAATATTGAAATAAAATAGCACACAAGCAGATAGATAGCCATGGTAGCAATCCTATAAACAAATGTTTCACATGAAGCACCTACTATTACGTTAGAAATATGGTTAGTATGTCAAAAGCGTTTATAACAAAGTAATGTAAATTGGTAAGTACAAAATGAAATAACAACACTTGCGGTAGTCATATGTGGATTCCCCTAGTAATCGTTGTGGGACTGATAGTAGAAAGCATTCATGCTACATGTAAAATACATGTATCTACGATCACAACTAGAGAAGGAAATTAATACACATGTTTATGTCAAGATCAAAAAAATGATTAAACTAAAATGAAAATATGGTGATCTAATTTATTTTAATCTAATGTTATGTGCAACAGAATAAATAAAAGATAAAGGAATAAAAGAAATTACCCATGAAAATAAGAAATTAGAAGTGTGAAACCTAATGTGCAAGGAGGGTTAGTAAGAGCTTAGACGATTCACAGACTATACTAGACTATGTCGTAGTGAAGACTAGTTAAATAGAATGAAGAAACCACCATATGAGAGCTCTAAAAAGTGCAGATTTGAGTTTTCTGGTAAAACATAAGAACCTCGAGAAATATGGGGGTTTCTAAGGTTTCGTAGTCTGATATCTAGGTGCCCTAATCTGTGAAGAAAACCCATAAATAAATTTTTAAGGATCGTTGAATGATGTCAGGCCTTCTCTGCTTTTCACGTGTATGGCATTGAAATATGTCGGATGTCGGTGATAATCGAGATGGAGAGAATAATTGTAAACCCGAAGCCAATCATCGAAAACATGAAACAAAAAGATTCATATGAATGGGTTAGGTTGTCATCAATGGTGACAATGGTGGACTTACTAACTCGAGCATTTCACTACATTTTATACCTAGATGTACTTATCGATGTGTATGTGTGTGTGAAAATTGTGCCCTAGGTGTTCTTGTGCCAATCATACTGTGAAGTAGCGAGCAATAACTAGATGTAGAAATGTAGATAGATGTTGGATGGAATAGAATAAAATCCCATCCTATTATGTGTAATGTAGATAAACCAACCTTGTCCTTTGTGATGGAGCTAGATGGATGTGAATGAAGATCTAGATTCTTTGGATGGATGTAATCTTATGAGCATTGTTGTCTAGATTTTCTCGCATAGCTGAAAACCTAGGAAGTCATGAGATAAATCTCACTCATTTACCAAGTGAGGCTCCCATGTAAGATTTGTCAATTAAATATGCTAGTATCTATTTGCACTGGGTATTACTTTAACCATACAATCGATGAACTATAGTTTGTATAGTTTTGCAAAGTAAGTAAGCAAATCATTAAAGAAAGGAAATATCTGATGAAAAGATAAAATAAAATAAAAAATACAAGAAAGAAAGATGGAAGATGTGCAACCCCAATCAATAGATTATAGAGTTGATTACATGCACATAGATAGAATGAATGATAGATATTAACATACAGAATTATAAGCAAAGGGAACTTTCAGATCTAGATCTAGAATAATGCAAAGTTTATGAATAGATCTAAGACAAAAATTTAGAAACAAAATGCACCGTAGACACAAATTTCTCTGGAAATATGGTCCTTTCTATTCCTCTACTTCAAATAGCTATCAGGGGTTTCAGCAAAAATTTTGGAACACAAGAATGTTGCTTACAAATTTTGTTCCTTAACCCGAAGGTTCTTCCTCTACTTATAGCATGTAGAGGGGAAATTACAAATAGGAAGCCTTTAGTGAACTGACACATGTGGAAGCCGGAAAGGAAATAATTGGAAATCTCCCTCCTCGAATTCCTCTTTGCATGACATGCATGATTTTCAACTGAAGATAGAACCTTCTATTTCGCATGTCTACAACCTATTTCCAAGTAGTTGACTTCTTCAAGAAATGGATTTTAAACCAATCACTTAGGTTTTATAATTTAATTGATCGCTCAATTACTTTGTCAGAGGAAATAAGAGAAAAAAGAAGAAAGAGGAAAGTTGTAGTCTTGTCCTTTTTCATATTCTGCATGCAGCTGATTCTTTTGCCTTTGATTCTCACCAAACTAGATCTGGAAGTAGCTGATCTGGAAGCGGCTGGATCTGAAGCAAGTGACTATGATTTTCTTGTGGGTATTTCCTTTGACTTGTCCTCCTTATCCTTGAAGATTTTGTAGTTCTTCTCGTAGTACATGCATCAATGCAATGTTTGTCATAAATAACTCATCATTTTTATTTTTAATTGCATATGAGCAATTAAAAATTCTAGAAAGCACTCCGGGTGAATGAAAATTCAATGAAGGCTTCAACTGGAAGATTGGGAGCACATGCACAAGATCCTGGAAGGAATTTTTCATGCACTGAATTCTACACGAGCTGCATCAGAAACAAGAGGATGATTTTTGTCAAGCCTTTGCAATTATGAGATCTGGATCTTGATCTGGGCCTGGATCTGGGCCTATTCACTTTAGCAAATATGGAAGCTATGCATGATTCCACTGAGCTTTCTCTTTCATCCCGCTTTTCCATGGCCAAAGCAATATTTATCTGAGCAACTCTTTTTCTCTTTATTCGGCCGAAATTCTTCACAATTGGTGCAGATCTGGGAACTTCTTCAGATTTAGAGGATATATTCAATGTGTCTAACATTGATTTAAGCTCCCTTTCAATTATATAAGCACCTGGAACCTTTAATAATATGCAGACAATTAATCAGACTTAAATCAAGCTCCTTCAAACCTAGGCGCCAAACTTTGAAGCTTTCCGGCAGTGAAAACACCTTTTTCTAAGCAAAATTCCTCCTTCTTTGGGCACCAAAATTGTCTGGCTGCACTCCTTTGCTAAAGAATTAATAACTCCATTAATATGGCAGCCCATGCTTATATAACCTTCATCATTCTATAATTAATAATTGCCCTTCCTATTTCTGGCAATTAATTAATTAAAAATCATGCTTTTCTCTTTAAACTTGGGCGCCAAAATTTGCATGCTTTGGGGCTGCATTAAATAAATTAAATTTATTTAATTTTAGCTTTCTTCCTTCAGTCTTCCTTGACTTCACACTATGCTTTGACCTCATGCACCAAAAATAGGAATTAATTCCATCAATAAATACTTTAAAAAGTATTATTTCTCCTCTAGGTGGGTCGCACTTTTTTGCATGATATAGGGCTGCATTAAATAAATTAAATTTATTTAATTTTAGCATTCTATTTCCAATCTTCTTTATCCTTTCATCATGCGTTGACTTTTCCTCATGCTTGGGCACCAATTTTAGGAATAGAAACAATTAATTAATACTTTAAAAAGTATTATTCTTCCTCTAGGTGGGTCGCACTTTTTGCCATGGCTGATTTCTATTTTTAAAAGTCACTTTTTGATGGGAATAATCACCCTGCACTGCAGCTCCAAAAATCCCATGGTCCACTTAAGTTGTTTGACTTTCATAATGGGATTTTTTACCCTGCAAGGCAGGTAAGAAATTCCCATCAATGCCTTAAGTGATTTTCTTTTATTTTATAATGGGAATTTTCACCCTGCAAGGCAGGTAAGAAATTCCCGCCTACCTGCTACCTCTAATTTTCCCATCATGACTTAAGTGACTTTGCTTCCATGGGAAAAAGTACCTTCCAGCAAGTACAAAATTCCCACCTGCCTGCTGCTACCAAAAATCCCATTGTAGCTTAAAACCTTCCTTTCCCAAAAATGTGACTTGCCCAGAAGAGGCCTTTTTTGTGCATGACTTCGTCTTTTTAGAGAGAACCAGACTTCCTGTGGAAAATTCCTTCTGGCATGACGTCCATAGATGATTTCCAGATACTCCAGGAAAGAAAACAAACTGAACTAACAAAGGAATTTACCTAGGGAATTTCACAGAGAAAAACACGCAAAAAGCAAAAAAATAAAAAGCATTGCCAGAAGTCACAAACAAAGCCCAAGATTCATTCCTGGTGGAAACCCTACTGGTATATGGGAATATTGACATGTAAAACCTCAACAGGGTTAAACCAGAGCACAATTTACCTCAAATGGGGCTTAGAATAATTAAAGAAAAATTTCCCACAGGCAAACCCCAATGACAGAATATAATGAGTTTGGGCATCTAGGTATTTGTCAAAATTGGCTTATATGACTCTCTGGGAATATCTTGATGCAATACAGACATTTTTGGCAATAAAAACACAAAATAACCCATTATTTTAAAAGTACAAAAATTTTAACATGGGATAGTTTCATATTTTAGAGTGAAATTTGGGAACACTAAGCCTTATATTATTTCTTAGTGCTTTGTCCCTCATTATGGTCTCATAACTTTATATTTATATAATTACTTAGTTCTAATTTTGTAATTAACCCCAAAAATGTCGACCACTAAAATTATGGAAATCTCAAATGGCTAGAAAGTACCAAAAAGAACAAAGTAAAGTGCAAAGAGGGTATGAGTTCCTAGAAGGGAAAAGGTAAACTAGATCACCCTAGTCCTCGCTAGGCTCCCCAGTTAGGGATAGCAATAACGCTGAGTAAAAAAAAATGACTCGGAAAGTATGATCGAAAGGTCAAAAGTTACAATAGAAATCAAAGTAAAATTGCCAAAGGACATGGGTTTATTAGTACTTTCTTCACTAAAAAACCATATGAATAGTAGTATGAGATCAGAACTTAACAATACCCAAAGTGTGTGATTTTGTGTCTAATATATATTTAAAAACTAGTATGTGTATCATGAATAAAAGAATCCATAATAAGCATGATCATAATAGTATGCATAGAGTGGTATAGGACTGGAAAGGTAATCCATAAACATAAATAGATATAGGAAGGTATGATTATGGTATAAATAATAGAAAGTTATGCTATAATTATTGACTTGAAATGTAAAGAAAAAGTATGGTATAGGTGTGTATATGATTAGTATCGATAGGAAACTTTCTATTACAATGTGTAACTATGTGGGGAAGATTGGTGCCCCCAAATGTGTGAATGATGGAGTTCTAACCTATTGGTATCCAAATTAGTTCTCCCTTTCAAGCTTAGAACATCACAAATTTGACATGGAGCTTAGAGATAGATAGATCATAATGTGTTTCATTTTGTATCCGGGGATGAGATCTAATTGGCCCTTTGTCACTCAGATTTGTTGAGAGATGGATAACACCTTCAAGAGGATTTGACCTATCCTCACTACTTTAGGCCATGTGTTTCGACCAGGGTGAGAGGACCCGTAGTGTAACCTTTGTTTGATGAAGGATATGGAGATATCCTTCTTTTGCACAAATTTTATGAAGAAAACCTTGGGAAAGTACGATCAATACTCCATAATTTAACTCTCAAGAGTTGTCACTTATAAACGATGGAGATACTTTCAAAATAAGGCTAAGGTTACTGAAGACATTATGGGATCCTTATTGTTCTACATATTTTAGTAAATAGATTTTGTTCCTTTGTTGATATACATAGGAAAAAAGGGTAGTTCAGGATGGATTCATGGTTTTTGAATAATTTTGGTGGGAGATTGAGAAGGATAAAGTTGATTATACTAGATCTTTGAGGGACTTCACAACAATGGACAACTTAACAACACAAAGTTTCATAATTGTTAAGATGTTCCTTCAACCAGAAGGTGTGCTTCAATGGAGGCCCAGATTAGAATGTTTTCAGACAATCTTTGAGAATCTAACACGAAGGCTCGAGGTAATACACTAAATTAAACACCAAAATCTCTTATCAATCACGCCTAAGGTACACCCAAATACTTACAGACAATATTTATCAACAAATGATAGTGGAGTGATTTTAAATCATTTATCTCATCACAGGATGAAGGCTCTTCTTGAAATGAAATTGCAAATGTCACTAAACTATCACAATGAGGAGATCCTATGTGATTTCAAAAAGATTTCAATGTAAGATTGTAATAAGAATGAAAGAAACCATTTGCAAACATTCTAAAACAAAGCAGACACTAATTGCTCCAAGATTGACACAAATTAATTTCAAAATTGCTTAAATTCATCAACAGGGGAAAGCTTCCAGAGCAATCTCAGTGCTCGTCAATGGCTATACATATGTAACCAACTTGACATGATAGAAAATCTAAAACAAAAGAAATTAACAGGTTATCTCAGATTGGTCTCTCAGGAAGATGACTTTTATCAAATTTTCTCTTAAGAATTCAATCCCCGACCCTTTGCAAGAGTATTCTCATTGCATTTATACATTTTACTCACTCAATTTCCCCCCAAAAGAGAAGAATATTTGAGGGACCTTTGCTTGTTACCAATTTTCCTCAAAAGTGACATTTAACAAATTCACATCCAAAAGCTGCTAGGTGGACCAATTGTGAACTGATCACATTTCTTGGGCCCTCGACTAATGACTAGGATGCCATGCCACAATTTTTGGCAATCCTTCTAATCATTTTGATTCTTTCATGCGAGAAATCCCCTTTTTAATCATTTTTCGGAGGCTCTGCATTGGATATGACAGTAATCCTTTTCACTCTCGAGGCAACACCTTTTTCATCTTTTGCACCTGTAACTTTCATCATTTCATCCTTTTCCCTTTCTTTCCTCTGCAACTCTTTCCCGCATCTAGATTCTCTGGTAATTCCCATTTTTACAAGTGCCTGAGCAATTCCAACTTCAAAATATCGACCTTAATAATCCTTGACTCACAAATTAAGTTCTAAATCCATTCAATGGTACTTTACAGATAGAGATGACAAGGAATTTCATCAAAAATGTTGAAGAATAGTGTGCATTCACATCTATAGGAGTCTTGGAGAAAAAAATAGACAAGTTTTGGGACTTTACACTTGAGATAGACCTCCAGAGAAAGCTGGTTCTTGCTCCTAAACTACCTGCCACAATCTACTCTAATGCAGAAAAACTATCTTTCCTAATCTAAATTTTCCAAGGGACCAAGGAGATAGAATGCATAAAAATGAAAGCCTACACTACAGTGGTGATACACCAGAAAAGGAGGGGTGTGAGAGTAGTCTTCCAATGTGTAAAAATAGAAGTAAAATGCATACTAGAATGGGTGATAACATTTCTCCACAATCTGGAAAATGCATTCACAACAATATTTCATACATGCACAATAATAATGAGTCCTTGCAAGAGCATAAAAATAGACACAATATTCTTGTAATGAAGGTTGAAAGGAAAGAATAGTTCAAACAAACAGCAGAAGGGGGAAGATGCATCCACAAACTTGTATTTTATTGCTTCATGATATGCACAGTTCAATCTACTACAAGATAAGGGCCTGGATCACCATGCAAGGAGTCCACTAAAAGGGCCTGCAACACATAGACTTCACAAAACAATTTTGACAGAGCTTTTCTACCACAAAACTACCTCCTTTACAATGAGCCCAACACTCCAATTTATAGAAAAATAAGAAGAGAGAGAGAGAGGGAAAATGGAAATCCCAAAATCTGTCCTTCAACCACTTGTAAGAGGTATTAAATGGAGTGAAATGATGTTCTATTTCTTGCAAAAGGCTCTCCATACTATTGTTGTATATATCTCCCTCCCGGGTAAATATAGACAAACAGAAGAATATGGAAATCAAAGAAACTCAAGATGTCAACATGAAAAAGGTTGCGCCCGGCAGGTTAGAAGGCACAGGTTAAAAGATGTCGACATGAAAAAGGTTGCACCGCATAGGTAAAAATGTCGACATGAAAAGGTTACGCAGCGCAGTTGGAAGCCGCAGGTAAAAAGATGTCGACATGAAAAAGGTTGCGCCCTGCAGTTGAAAACACGCAGTAATAAGATGTCGACATGAAATTTTCAGCACCTATGGCACACTTAAGAGTATGTTGACATGAGGATGGATGCACCGAGGCGCATCTTCAGGAGGCGCAACATTTTGAGCATTGACACCCCAAACCCGACAAAAAGCAAACCCTGACCCAGATATTCAAATGGCCATAACGTTTCACAGGGAGCTCGGATTCACGCAAGGTTGGACTTTTCGAAAGCTTACAAGGATATCTTTAATTGGGTGAGAACAATTTTTCAAAAATGCTAAAAATAGTTCACCATTTTTGGGTTTGCTAGGGTTCTCACCTACCGCCATAATGAGATGAATTAAATACAATCTGGAGGTGGTTGGGGTAGATTTGGAATTCCTCCCTCTTCCCTCTCTCATTCTTCCTATAAATTTTAAGGAGGGGATTCTTTCTAAAGGTTGGACATTCTTGTTTTGCCCCTCCCTTCTTCTCTTTGGCAGGTGAATTTGTGGAGTTCAAACCTCCCATCTAAAACTGTAATGCAACTTTGCCTCTTGGCATTTTGTAGTGTATTGTATCAATCTTTGGAGAAAATAATGCATGTCTATGGATGATTCTCAACCCTCTCTATGTTCATTTGCATCCTCCTGATCTTTCACTACAAATTTGGTTATCTGTGCATGATCTTGCATTGCATTTTAATGGTTTGTGTTTATTGGCAAGATAGGTGTTCTTCATTCCTTGGTGCATCACCTTTGTTAGTTTAGGTTTATTTTTATGCATCTTCTTACCCTGTCTCCTTGGCAAGTTAGATTAGGTTTTGAGTAAACCCTCTACATTTTTATGTGTGCATCTGAACAGAGGAATAGGAACCGCCTTCATCCGGAGAGCTTTCCCAGATTCGCAAGGTCCCACACTTGGGAAAAGCTCCATGTTATGCAATCACACTGAGAGTCTCAACTCATCGAGTTGTAGACACTCAGGGGTGTTGTGATTCACCATCAACAACTATCTCATGACTTGCAGCAGTGAAATATGGCAACCCATGCTTCATTGAATGCGTCCAACTACCAAATAAAACACTATTCTGAACTTGGCCACGTTTTCTACAAAATCTCTATCTATCCTTCATCAAATCTAGAATTTCTTGATTTTTGTGTGTCATTCTTGGTGCCACAATTCCAACGGTACTAACTTTGTGTGATTTTGTTGAGAAATGCAAAAGTTATGGCCTTCTAAGTGCGAGTAGCTATTTTGGGTCTGCTAGGCATTTTCTGTCATTTGACGGGAATGAGCATTAATTGACTAGAGATGAATATGTTTCTTTTATTTTAATATATATACCCTCATCAAAATTAATAAATACAATTTTTTTAGATGCAGAGGATGTCGTGCTCATTCCAGAAAGTCCAATTTTATGAAAATTAGAGCTCGGAGTCAAAATTTATGGCCGTTTGTAGTTTGGGAGGTCAAATATTGACTTTTTCTCTTCATGCGGCTATTTCGGAAAAATTGGGTCCCCATGTCCTAGCTTTCCTTGACACATTCTTCCACATCACCTGATTTGGGCTTCCTTGTCCTTACACATCCATCGTTGACCGGGTCATGAGGGTCGTTGACCTCCGCATTCTCCGCAACGCCTTTTGTAACTTTTTCACCTTTGCGCGTCCCACGCGTACTTTTGTCCCAACTGTCCTGGAAAAAAATATCCATGCGTCCCGCAATGCACTGACTTGTGGAAAAATTGGCACATCCCGCGCATCGCATTCCAACTATCTGCTAGACCACGCAGGATGAAACTTCCACTTATTCTGATTTTTACTACCTACGGCCATTCTGGATTTGCATGTACCTACTTCCCAACTATCTTGCGGACCGCCTGGGACAAAAATGTCTAATTTTTCCGCAAAACACCAAAATGAGCCCATTTTTGGATTTTTTTCCTATTTTCTCTAACTTCTTGGGTTTTTTCCTGGATGGGGAAGTCAGAGAGAAGCCAAGGGGACCCCAAAAACATGATTTTTGGCCTTGAATCAATTTTACTGGCTCAGGACTGAAGAATTTGTGTAAGTTATCCAAATCACCATAAGGGGTGAATTTGGGATAACAATGTTTAAGAAGACCTTGAAGAAAATATGATCAATACAACAATACCTAACTCTCATGAGTTGTCACTCTAAAAATGGAGATATTTTCTAGACAAGGTTCTTGCCACTAAAGACAATGAAAACCTAGAGTGTTTCTACATGTTTTGGTAATAGAAATTGTGCATCTGTATACACACAAAAAAAAGGGGTAGTATGGGTAAGATTAATTGTTTTTGAATGATTTTGGTGGGAGGTGAAGTAGGATAAAGTTGATTATACCAGATCTTTGAGAACGTTTACAAAAATGGAGAGCTCGAATCAGTAGAATGCTTCAAGGTAGCTAGGATGTTCCTTTAACAAGAATATGTGCTTCAATGGAGGCCCAAATCAGCACTTTTCACACAAACTTAAAGGAGCCAAAATGAAGGCTCAAATTGGAAAACTTAACTAACATTATCAATCTTTGTTTCATCATGCCTAAGATACCCTCAAAGGCTAAAAAATAATCTTATAGTCATGCTAGGAGTCACAATGATTTTAAATTTGTTTATTTCACTATCAAATGAAATCTCTTCTAATAAATGAAATTGCAAATGCCACCAAACTATCATAAGGATAAGATATTGTGTGATTCACACTGATTTAAATCTAAGAATGCAATGGGAACAAAAAAACTACTTGCAGACATTCAGAAATGAAGAAAACACAAATTTTACCCAAAGATAACACAAATTAACTCAAGTTTGATTAAATTTATCAGCAGGGGAAAGTTTCTCAAACAATCTCAAAGCTTTTCAATGGTTGTACACTCATAACCACCTTGACATGATCAAATTTAACACAAAGGAGATAAATAGGTTTCTTCAGATAGTTTCTCAAAAATATGGGCTCTATCAAGCTTTTCTCTTAGGAAATCAATTTCAGGACCCTAACACTCAAACCTTCCAACCCTTTTCATGGAAAAATTCATTCCATTTATAACATTTTACAACCAAGTTTTCCCTCAAAAACCCAAACATTGAGTGTACCAGTGCTTTCCATGATCCCGATCGTGATTCCCAGAATCAGATCTATAAAAATTTGTTAGGTGCTCAGGGGGTAGATCTCTCCAAACATCTCCCACATTCAAATTCTTCCTCTGGTAGATCACTTTTCCCTTTACTCATCAACACCTTCCACCCCTAATCTATCAAATCTGGTTCTTTGTGTACCCGGGAAGGAAAAATGGAAGATCAGATTGAGCCCAGATCAGATCTAATCTTAAATGTAATAGACATTCCCAGATTTTCCTCACCAATCCAAGTTATCAACATGTCTTTCACGTGCCAAGGAAATAAAAATCGGGTCAAATCCAACAGTCAGATTGCATATTTAATGGTGAGAGATGTTTACAGACCTTCCCCACTAAACCAGGATACTAGATTAATGTTCCTCTTCATTTGGTGTGCAAGAGACTCCAAGAAATGATAAAAAACCATAAGAATATGCATCCCTATGAGCTTTGGAGAAAAATGGTAGAAAATCAGATATAAATGCACAATTGCCATTGATCTTTACTTTGAATTTGGGTCATCCACGTGGAAGATTCAATTTTTTAAAGCAAGCCTGTGGGTTCCCTTTTCCTTTTAAAACGTTTTGGAAAAATGTAAATTGTTCACTTTTTTCTCCACACCTCCGTGCCTTGATAAATGAGCCTGACACATGTCCTAAGGTGGGTCCCAAAGGAACCACGGCCAAATTCTACTATTTCACCTCTTTTTGGAAACAAAAATTTTTCCAAGTCTCCCCCGTAGCTCCGCCCTTCCACCTTCAATAAATGGGCCTGACAGGTGTCCCAATGTGGGTCCAAGTGAAAACACACTCTCTTTTTATACTTTAGCTCCTTTTTTCACAAAAAGAAAATTTTCCAAATTTCCCCCAAAATTCCACCTCCGCCATTGACTGGGGCAAAATTTTGACTATTCTCTATCGGGCCTGTGGCCATTTTGATGTTTTAATCCTTTTGATGACAAGAGGCAAAAAATCCAAGTTGCCCCCAATGCTCCGACTTTCCCACCTTTTGAATTTTCAAAGCCAACCTTAACCTCCCTTTTATCGGGCTTGCGGGCCATTTTGATATTTTAATCCTCGAGAGGCAAAAAATCCAAGTTGCCCCTGATGGTCTGTTTCCCCACCTTTTGACTTTTCAAAGCCAACCTTAACCTCCCTTTTATCGGGCTTGTAGGACATTTGGATATTTTAATCCTTGAGAGGCCAAAAATCCAAGTTGCCCCCAATGGTCCACTTCCCCACCTTTTGACTTTTCAAACTGCCACGCATCACAATGGGACATCTTGAGATGGTCCCCAAAAGGTGAGACCTTTAATGAGCGTGGGCTCACCACGTCTCGTGACATGGAAAAAAAAAATTTTGAAGGCTTAAAGCTCAGTAGAAGGCGCCATGTGTCAAGGTCCAGAAATCTCCTTTGGCCGTTGAAAAGTCCCAAGTAAAATTCAAAGTGAATGGAGGCCTCCAAGTTCCCCCCTGGTGCTTCTTTAAAATAAACTTCAAGGGTTGTTCCTCAAACATTCGTGGTCCCTCCACATGTCCCAGGCCTCTTAAAACCTTTTGAAAAAGACTAAGTATGGGAAGACCCGATGGAAGCCTCCACGTGTCTTCATGGCGCAATTTCAAAATGGTGCCCAATTTTAAGACCCTAAATGAGCGTGGGCTCACCACGTGTCCCTATCCCACCAAACTATATTAGCTGCATAAAAATTTGTCTAAGTATTTGAAAATAAACGGAAACCTCCACGTGTCCTCCCGGCACAACTCCAAGGCCAAACTAAAAAGCAAATCTTCAATTGAGCGTCATTCCTCCACGTGGACCAGTTTTGGGTCAAGGTGATCCATAAAATTTTAGAGTGCCCCACTGAGCCGTGTCCAACCAAAATAGACCATGTTTCCTATTGATGCAAGGATGCAAATTTGAATGGGAGAAATGCCCGTCAAACCGTAAAATGTAGAAAAATGACCATTTGAGCCCAAAGAAGAAATTTTCTCCAAGGACAGAGAATTTAGAAATGTTACAACTCTCAAATACATTCCTCTGAGCTACATCCATTCATTTTATTCAATTATTTAGGGCAAAAATGATAAGGACAACAAATCCCGACTATGGAAAATGGAAAGAATGGGACAACCCAAGTTTCTACACCCAAATATTAACCTTTTCAGATGAACAAAGAAACGTGGAAACAATTTTGGATCTATACGTGATCCTTAGTCCAGGAATGGATTGATTACGAAAACAAAAGGAAGGAAAAGACTTCTCAGGCACAACATGGGGAGATAAAATGTGGCGAGACCATAAATTGATAGATTTTCAATTGCAAAATGGGGAAAAACTATTTTGAGCACCAACATCAGCTCTGACTCGAGGATGGGCACTCCCTGAGTGCCACAAGAAGAAAGGTAGACCAAGTGCCAAAAATATCCATTGGGAAAAGGAGTCATCTTGCAGAGCAGATAAATAGAGCCATCTACCAAAAATGAATAGAGAAACTAGAAAAATAGGTCATGAAGGACCAAAATGAGCAAAAGCACAAAAGATAGGAAACAACAAGCTATACACTATACAAGTGATGCTCACTTTGATTCTGGTGAATCAATCCAGGAAATGCTTCAAGTGTCTACCATTAACAAGAAATTTGAGCAATTCCCCATCCATGTCCTTCAAGAAGAAGGAATGTTCACCAATCCTAATATCAATCAAGTAAGGGCCCATCCATAATGCATCAAATTGGCCATGTTTACCCTTATCTTAATGCCTTCTATCCCATAGCAGCACAAGATCTCCAACATTGAAATCTCTTGGGGTGACCTTCTTATCGAACAACTTCTTCAGCTTTTCTCTGAACTTTACATGCTTTTGGTGGGATGCTCTCCTTTCTTCATCAAGTTCAATAATCTGGTTAATGTGGGCATCATATGGACTTACTTCTTGGTCTTCCATTGTTGCATAAACGATATGATGATAGTTGCATATGCAGGGGCAGTAGGGCCTAAGTTCCATACACCAACTCAAATGGACTCTTTCCAGTGGCTCTTTTAATAGTAATTCGGTCATCCCAGACAACAAACTTCAACTGCTCACCCCATTTTCTCTTGTTCAGCTCCAAGTTCTTTTGATAATCTTCAGCAAATTTTTATTATTGGACTCAACTTGTCCATTTCCTTGGGATTGTAATTAGAAGCATATGTCAAATTGATCCCATATTCTTTGCACATTTCCACCAAGGGTTTAGCTCTAAAGCTCATGGCATTTTCAGCAACAATTTTGACTGGCACCCCAAACCTGCAAATGATATGATTCAGTATGAAGTCCATGAAAATTTGGTGTGTTTCTCTCTTAGTGGGAATGGCCTCCACCACTTGGTGAAGTAATCACTGGCTACAAGAATCCACTTATGGATAACACTTAAAGGGTCTGAAATCTCACCAATAAAGTCCATTCCCCATTGCTTGAATGGGGCTTCAATTGATACAGGATGCAAAGTAATGGAGCCTGAAGCTTTTAGTCTTCTAGAGAAGCATTGGTAACTCTCACATCTTCTAACCAAAAGAGTTGTATCCTTGAAGAGAGTTGGCCACCAATAACTAGCCCTCAAGATCTTGTGTGTTGTGACTCTTCCAGCAAAATTGCCCCCACAAACTCCTCCATGAAGATCAGTAATTATCTTGGGGGCTTCATCTTCAGTAATGCACCTTAAGAGAACTCCCTCAAGGTTCTTCCAAGCTAACCTATAATCAATAATGACATATTTCTAGGAAGATGACTTAAGGGCTCTTTTTTGGTTCTTACTCAAATACTCAGGGTAGTATAGATGTCTGAGATAAAAAAGCTACATCTTTGTATCACTCAGAACTCATCAATTTCTCAATAACATCTACCCTTCCTTCTTCTACCTCATTCACCTCAATAGTTTGCAAGTTTCTCTCAGCCATAATATTAGCCAAGCCCAAACCTCTCACCAACTTTGTGGTTTGGATATCCATATCATATTCTTGCAACTTGTTCACCCATCTGCATCTTTTGCTTGATACCTCCATCTCTGATAAGATGTCTTTGACCATGGTGTAGGGAACATAAGCAACAATTTTAGAACTCAGAATGTAAGACCTAAAAACCTTTGTTGCTTTCACCAAGGAAAATGCTTGCTTCTCCATAATAGTGTATTTCAACTCAACCTCTTATAATGCCTTACTGAAAAAGGTGATTGGCCTCTCAGCCCCTTCATCATCTTTCTACAATAGGATAGATGCAATAGTTTTTAGGAAAAAAGAAAATAGTTGGAAAGGCCTCTTATAATCTAGGGCTACTAAAATAGGGGCATGCTTTAATGCCTCCTTGATCCCATTGAAACCTTGAATGGAATTCTCCTCCCATTTGATGACCTTGTCCTTTTTTAGCATGCAAGTGATTGGAATGGTCAACTCAGCAAAAGTTTGATATGAATCTTCTGATGAAGTTTATCTTCCCAAAGAAGGATTGAATTCCTTTCTTGGTTCTTGGAATTGGGACTTTGTTGATGGCCTCTACCCTTTCTAGATCAATCATCACCCCTTCTTGTGACACAATGTGACCAAGAAATTTTTCCTTTTGTACTCCGAAATGGCACTTCTTTGGATTGAGTGAAATGTCATATTCTCTACATCTTATTAGCATCTTTTCCAAGTGCAGCAAGTGATCACCTCACTTTCTGAAAACACAGTTACATCATCTTGGTAGACAACAATAAAATCATTGATGTAACCAGCAAAAGCAACATCCATTGCTCTTTGAAAGGTGGCTCTAGCATTCATCAAACCAAAGGGCATCCTGACATATACATAAGTTCCCCAAGGAGTAGTAAAGGCTATCTTTATCCTTTCTGATTCCTTCACCACAACTTGGTTATAACCAGAGAAACCATCTAAGGTGGAAAGCAACTCAGAACCAGTCACTAGTTACAACATTTTTTCCATGTTTGGTAAAGGATAATTATCCTTCATTGATGCTCTGTTCAGATTTTTGAAGTCCACACATAGCCTGATGTCACCATTATTCTTTCTAATTGGTACTAGGTTTGCAACCCAAGAAGAATACCTTGTAGGCTGAATAATCCCTCCATCCCTCAGTTTCTTTAGTTCTTCTTGCATTTTAAGAGATAGGAGTGGATTGATTGGTCTTTGTTTCTACCTGAATGGCTTTGCATTGGATTCTAAGGGAATCTCATGTTAAAATAGATCCTCTCTATATGCCTTTAGTTCAAAATAGGTCCAAGCCATGCAATATTGATACTTTTTCAGCAATTGGACATAAGACTATTTTTCCTCCTTGCTGAGATTGCTGCCTAACCAAATCTTCCTTGGTTTCTCCTTTGTGCCAAGGTCATGCTCCTCAATATCCCTTGAGGTTGCTATGCATCTATTAATAATGTGATCAGCATTATCAAAATTGGACTCAAGAGCAACCAGCCCTCTAGGAATGGTATTAGTCTTTAGTTGGATGATGCCTTTACCAAACAAGGTTTCTTTACCCTCTCTATATGCACACCATTAGATCCCAATCAATATTTTGATCAAAAAAACTCCCCTTTGTTCTACAGAAATATTCTGACCTAAGCATCATCATCAAAAACTTGCCAATGCTTAATATTGTCAAGGACAGATGGCCTTGCCAACACCTCAACATCATAGTCACAATATGGGGACACTGCATAATTATCAAACTGAGATCCCAACACTGCAAGTTTGTCTTTCAAGTCATTGAACATCCTATAATGATGCACAATATTGAATGAATCAAACATCTCAATGAGATCCCAAATTGCATGATTTTATTACTTCATTCATTGATTTTTTGTGCCATAAAGTTTTCTGACTTGCTTTACAATTAATTCTGAATATCGTCTGACAATGATGTCTTTAACACCATATTTCCAAGCAATCCTCAGACCTAACAACAACATCTCATACTCAGCAATGTTATTAGTGCACTCAATGTTGAGTTTTAAGGAAAAGAGAAACTCTTCCTGACCTGGAGAGATCATAACAACACCTACGCCATTTCCAAACTTGGAGCAAGCTCCATCAAACAATAAACTCCAAGGAGATCCTGCCCTTTCAAGACACTTGCATTCTTCAATTTTGTGCTCCTTTCCATTAGAAAATCCCAAAAAGTTATCAGCATCAACACTTATATATAATACCACATAGGATGCATTGTTGGGATCCTCAATAAGGTGCAACATCTTCTTTTCTCCATACAACCTGACAAGGCTTCCCTTAATTGGGATGGCAGCATAAGACATATCCATTTGGAAACTCCCACCAACACTTACAGCCCATTTTCTAGACAACAACATACCCCACTTGGCTGGGCAATCAACAATGACAACATCAAGCTTCAAGTTTTTACCTGGGTAGGCTGCAAGTTGCACCACCAGACCTTTCACACATCCCACCACTAGCACTTCTCTAGAGTCCATAGCAGTGCATTTCCCATATGCTATTGTCACTTTAATATTTATCTCATTCATGACTTCCAAAGGCATGACATTGCATGATGCCCCTGATTCAAACATACAGTTGTGCAATAGTCTATCCTTAATGATTAGAGTGGTGAAGAATGGATCCACATTTAGCTGAGACTCCACCAAGGATGTGTCCAAATAAACCTCAAGTGGTTCACCTAGTTCCTCCAATGCTAGTGGTGTTTTTTATCTCTTGAATGACTGGGGGAGTCTACACAATGTTTATATTTCTACCCAAGGCAGTATTCTCCTCTTTCATCCCCAAATATTCAAAATCCCTTTTCTTGTGCTCAGGAATCCTAAGCAACTCAACAATTGGAATTGAGATCTTGATCTGACTCAAGACTTGGGCAATATCATAGGGGAAGAATTTGGCAAGGCAACATTGGAAGGAAGGATGACACACTCATTAGGTGGCATAGGATTTTTGATAGTTTTGACATGAGGAGGAGGGTATGAGTTTTGTTTAGGACAATAAGGCCCTTGGCAGATGCATCTTTCTTAGGATCCTCTTTAGGAATTTTTGAAAGCAATGAAGTTTTTGGCTTGGCTTGAGGCCCTGTCCCTTTGAAAACCCTACTTCTTGTGTTATAATCCTTCTCTTGGGTAACAACAACGTTCATCAACAACTTCTGTCCTCCTCATATGGGATTCCTCCATCATACTTATTTATCATTAAAGCTCTTAAATACTAAAAGTCATTCTTGGGAAATTCAAAATCTTGTACAATATCTACTTCTAAAGTATGGGAGGGAGGAAGAATAGGTACCCGGTGGATGCAATCCCAAAAATCAGCAGCAGTTCTAGCACTTATTACCTCAGTTGAAGTTGCCCCTTGTTGTGAGCTCGTGGAGCAGCCCATCATGTAGACATCATCATAATTATCATCATCAGCTACTTCTTCTTCTTGCTGATCCACCTCACATGGAGCATGGGGCATGAAACATCTATCACAACAATCAATGACTTATGTTTCTTCCACAACACTAACTCTAGAATCCAAAGGATCAGGTACCATTCTATTTTCCCTGGCTTGGGACTATCTATTTCCAAATCAAACAGGTCCCTTGCCTCTATCATCATATATTTGGTGATTTGTAAACATGTCTTCGCCTTGTTACTTGAGTTGACCTTGTGAACTCTGTCAAATCCCTTTTTCTTCCGGGGCTAATTTGTATGATATTTATTTGATAACTCCTGCCAAAGTTTTCACAACTTCTTCCAAATCAACAACCTTACTTGTTTGAGGATTTTCTGGTTAATTAGTTTTACACCCTCCTTTTTTGGAGGCTTTCCAATTGCCTTGATGTTGTTCTCTATTTTTAGAGCCATGGTGAAGGCCTGCCTCAAATTAGTAGGGTTTTTGTCCCTCAAGTAGTAAGCAACTTTTTTATCAAATGCATCTGAATATTTGATCAAACATGATTCATCACATGGCCTTAAGCCAACAATAAATCTCCTCAAGGTCTTGTTAAACCTTGTGTTTAAATCATGTACTAACTCATTAGGATTCTTCTTGATGTTTTCAAATTCTCATAGAAGAAATCTAGGTCAGTTCTATCACCATACTTTGCAATCTAAATTCATTGTTTATCTTTGTCTAAGAATCAATGGAATTATCTACAAAGCTTTATACCGAGTCCCTTGCATCCTCTTCCAAAGTATGGATAAAAAATTTGATATATACATCTTCATGTTTAATCTCAAATTCTTCCATCATATTGATAAAAATATTTAGATGTTGATCACCAATTATAGTGTTGTTTCCTTGGAACTTTGGTAATCTGTTCCTTACATCTTGAGGAACTGCATTTGGATAACCAGCCATTCGCACAAAATTTATAGGACCAAAGGTGTTTACAAAAAATAGAGGTATGGGTGGGGGAAGGGCCATGTTGTTTTGAGGAGGTGACCCTCGAGGGGAAATAAATTGATAAGGGGTAGAGGGTCTTTGAAACACAGAGTATAATTTTCAAAATGGATATCCCCTAAAGGCCTTGTTTCTTGGAAAACCTTATCAACTTTTGAAAAGACAGGGAAAAATGAGAAGAAAACTTTTCAAAATTAAATTAAGGCCCTTCTCCAGTTGGAGAATTCAATTCTACAAAGAGGCTACCTAATTCAAGCACTTGAATGGAAGTATTCAATGATAGGCCAATCACTTTCATCAATGGAGATCCCTTTTCTTGTCTGTTGATCTCCAACAACTCTCCAGGATTTTCTTCCTTCTGACTTTGTTTTTCCTAGCTCTAGAAATAATATCCTAGCAGGATCCCTAACAAAGAAATATCTTCTTCCTTCTAGCTTTGTAATGATTAGTAACAAATCTCACTTGACAGAGGTTAAGACACTAGTACTCATCAAGAATCAGATCAACATGGAGTTACCACTAAGGATTTCCACCTTAGTTATGAAAATGCACTAAAATATGATCTTTCAAATGTCTATCAATACTAGAAACTGGAAATGGGATGATCTAAATTTTCTTTACCCAAATTTATCAATGAAAGATAGTGCACTAGGTGTGGAAACTGAAAGAATTGCACACAAAACTTGCAACTTTGAATACTTCTCACAAGCCTGAACACAAGATGATGTTTGAAAAAATGTATTAGCACTTAGAGCATATAAGAAGTGTTTACCATGGTATGAATATGAATTGTAACCAATATCTCCTCGTAGAACGGTACCAATCGGGTGTTGGTACACAAATTGATTCTCCTTCAAAGTCTGAGCAGACATCACCACTTTGGTAGGAAGCTTAGAGACAGATAGATCATAGTGAGTCATTTTATAGCTGGGTATGGGATTTAACTAGCCCTCTGTCACTCAGATGTGGAGAAATAGATAGCACCCTCAAGAGGATTTGATCTACCCTCACTACTTTATGGTTGTGCCTTTCAACCAGGGTGAGAGGACCCTTTTGTAGCCCTTTGTTTATAAAGGAGATGGGGAAGTCCTTCCTTGTGAATTCTTTAAGAAGAGCTTGAAGAAAATATGATCAATACAAAAAAACCTAACTCTCACGAGTTGTCACTCTAGATAATGGAGATATTTTCTAGGCAAGGTTCTCGCCACTAAAGACAATGAAAACTGAGTGTTTCTACATGTCTTGCCAATAGAAATTGTGCATCTGTATACACACAGACAAATAGGAGTAGTATGGGTAAGATTAATTGTTTTTGAATGATTTTTTGGGAGGTGAAGCGGGATAAAGTTGATTATACCAGATCTTTGAGAATTTTTACAAAAATGGAGAGCTTGAATCAAAAGAATGCTTCGGGGTAATTAGGATGTTCCTTTAACTAAATATGTGCTTCAATGGAGGCCCGGATCAGCTCCTTTCACACAACCTTAAAGGATCCAAAATGAAGGCTCAAATTGGAAAACTTAATCGAACATTATCAATCTTTGTTTCATCACACCTAAGATACCGTCAAATCTTATAGTCATGCTAGAGTCACATTGATTTTAAATTTTTTTATTTCACTATCAAATGAAAGCTCTTCTATTAAATGAAATTGCAAATGCCATAAAACTATGACAAGGATAAGATATTGTGTGATTCACACATATTTCAATGTAAGAATGCAATGGGAATAAGAAAAACTACTTGCAGACATTCAAAAATGAAGCAAACACAAATTTTTCCCAAAGATAACATAGATTAACTCAAGTTTGATTAAATTTATCAGTAAAGGAAAGTTTCTTGAACAATTTCAAAGCTTGTCAATGGTTTACACTCAAATAACCTTGACATGATCAAATTTAACACAAAGGAGATAAACAAGCTTCTTCAGATAGTTTCTCAGAAAGACGGGCTCTATCAAGCTTTTATCTTAGGAAATCAGTTTCTAACCCCTAGCACTCCAACCTTCCAACCCTTTTCACAGAAAAATTCATGCCATTTATAACATTTTAAACAAATTTTCCCCAAAAACACAAACATTGAGTGAAGTAGTTCTCGCCATGATCCCGATCATGATTCCCAGAATCAGATCTATAAAATGTTTTCAGGTGCTCAGGGGGTAGGTCTCTTCGAACATCTCCCACATTCAACTCCTTCCTCTAGTAGATCACTTTTCCCTTTACTCACAACCACTTCCACCCCTAATCTATCAAATCTAGTTCTTTGCATGCCCGAGAAGGAAAAATGGAAGATCATATTGAGCCCAGACATCGATCTCATCTTAATGGTAATAGACGTCCCTATATTTTCGTCACCAAACCAAGATATCAACAGACTTTCATTGTGCCAAGGAAAGAAAAATTGGGTTGAATCTAACAGTCAGATTGCATATTTAATGGTGAGAGATGTTTACAAACCTTCCCCACCAAACCAGGATACCAAATTAATGTTCCTCTTCATTTGGCATATAGGAGAATCCAATAAATTATAAAAACCCATAAGAATATGCATTCCCAAGAGCTTTGGAGAAAAATGGTGGAAAATCATATACAGATGCACAATTGCCATTGATCTTTACTTTGAATTTGGGCCATCCACATGGAAGATTCATTTTTTGAAGCGGGCCTAAGGGTTCACGTTTCCTTTTACAACTTTTTGGAAAAATGTACATTTTTCACTTTTCTCCACACCTCCGCCCTTGATAAATGAGCCTAACACATGTCCTAAGGTGGGTCCCAAAGGAACAATGGCCAAATTCTACTATTTCACCTCCTTTTTGGAAAAGGGAAATTTTCCATGTTTCCCCCGTAGCTCCACCCTTCCGCCTTCAAAAAATGGACCTGACAGGTCTCCTTATGTGGGTCCCAGTGAAAACACACTCTCTTTTTATACTTTAGCTCATTTTTTCACAAAAGGAAAATTTTCCAAACTTCCCCCAAAATTCTGCACCTCCTTCGTTGAATGGGGAAAATTTTTGTCTATTCTCTGTCGGGCGTGCGGGCCATTTTGTTGTTTTAATCCTTTTGATGACAAGAGGAAAAAAATCCAAGTTGCCCCCGATGGTCCGCTTCCCTACCTTTTGACTTTTCAAATCCAACCTTAACCTCCCTTTTATCGGGCTTGTGGGCCATTTTGATATTTTAATCCTTGAGAGGCAAAAATCCAAGTTTCCCCTGATGGTGTGATTCCCCACCTTTTTACTTTTCAAATTTCCACGTGTCACAATGGCACATCTTGAGATGGTCCCCAAAAGTTGAGACCTTGAATGAGTGTGGGCTCACCACATGTCCTGGCCTGGAAAAAAATGTTCGAAGGCTTAAATCTCAGTGGAAGGTGCCATGTGTCAAGGTTCACGGAAATATCCTTTAGCCATTGAAAATTCCAAGAAAATGCAAAGTGAGCGGAGGCCTTCAAGTGTCCTCCTAGGGCTTCTTTAAACAAAACTTTAAGGGTTGGTCCTCAAACATGCACGGTCCCTCCACATGCCTCAGGCCTCTCAAAACCTTTTGAAAAAGACTAAGTATGGGAAGACCAGCGAAAGCCTCCACGTGTCTTCATGGAGCAATTTCAAAATGGTGCCCAATTTAAGACCCTGAATGAGCGCAGGCTCACCACGTGTCCCTATCCCACCAAACTATATTAGCTGCATAAAAATTTGTCTAAGTCCAGGAAAAGCAACGGAAACCTCCACGTGTCCTCCCGCATAACTCCAAGGCCAAACCAAAAAGCAAATCTTCAAATGAGCGTCGTTCCTCCACGTGGACCAGTTTTGGGTCAAGGCGATCCATAGAATTTTAGAATGCCCCGCTGAACTGCATCCAACCAAAAGAGGACACATTTTGTTGATACTGAGGATGCAAATTTGACCGGAATAACACCCATCAAACCGCAAAATGTAGAAAAATGATCATTTGTGCCCGGAGATGAAATTTTCTCCAAGGACAAAGAATTTAGAAATGTTACAACGCTCAAATACATTCCTCCAAGATACATCCATTCATTTTTCTTCAAGTATTTAGGGAAAAAACAAAAAAGATAGCAAATCCTGACTTTGGAAAATGGAAAGAATGGGACATCCTTAATCTCTACACCCAAATACTAAAATTTTCAGATGAACAAATAAATGAGGAAAGAATTTTGATCTATACGTGATCCCTGGTCTAGGAACGGATTGATTACAGAAACAAAAGGAAAGCAGAGAATTCTCAGGCACAACACAAGGAGATAAAATGTGGCGAGACCATAAATTGATAGATTTTAAATGGAAAAATGGGGTGAAACTATTTTGAGCACCAACAAGCTTCATGGATACCAAAGGAAGAAAAACAATGTAAAATAATGGATGAAACCTTAGCACAAACACCTGAGAATAAATTATCATGTATTGATCATGTGAAATACCTAAATCCAAAGGATACCCTGAGATAGAATATTTTCATTCAAAAAATTGTAGAAAGGAATTTACAACTGAAGGAAATGATGCAAGGTAACAATACAAAACAACATTCCCTCAATACCCAATTAAACAATTATATGCATAATTTTTCTTTGTAGTGTTTTAGCATGATAAACACAAGATCAAAAAGGAGAATAGATGTTTTTCATTCCAAATATAGATTAACAATTAGAAATAACAAACATGTACATGTGAGTCGATCTTCTATGTTGATTTACAATGTAGATAAGTTGACATATAAATATGCTCTCAAAGCCTTCTGATGGATGTATAGCTGCAACCACCTTATCATAAACCCGATATGAAACCATAATGAATCAATACTTTTTAGAACTCAACCAAGAAGAGAAAAAATCCAACTCCCAGACTAGAAAAACCCCAATAACCTACCAAAAACCCCTAGAATGAAGACAAGCATTCATTCTTATAAAATCATGTCTCAACCCTAATAGAATTATATTTTGTCAAAGTGAAAATTCAAGGGTTAAGATTGTAAACCATGTGCTCTAGATTTAATTAAATGAGGAACCAAGTAATTTTGTAAATGAAATAAGGAAAGAATGCCACATTTTCACTCCTGACAATGACCACATCATTTTATCACTACTTGGTGGGTTAAGAAGAGAATATTATACCTCTAAAAGCATCTAGGGTTGAATTGGGGCCCAAACATCATCTCCGACTATTGATTTTGTCATTTAATGCCATGAAAATGACATTTTACCCCACCAAAACATCTATAATGGAAATATCCATAATTTTTATACAATTTTCCTTAAATCTAATCTTTGTGGAAATCCTTCGTCATAAGGATCCTAATGTAATAAATTTTGTTGACAATGGATACCCAGAACAAAATTTATGAGTAAAACTATGAAATCACTTACTGGATAAACGCAATGATGGTATCCTTGGACAGATCAGAGGATCTAATTTGATGGTCAGGTAAATAATAAATTCAAATAAATAAAGGAAAAAAAACATTCGTTGTGGGTTGTTGGGGTATGATTTGTCCAATTAGCGAAGGATTCAAGTATGTTATGAAAGCAGTGAACCGAGGAACATAGGGAACCAAATAATAGTTCCTCGAGTTCCCTCGGGGCCAACATAACCGACTAGTGAGGGGAGGAAAATCGGGAAACTACGAAGAGATGAACAAATGGAAATGTATAACAGTTCCAAATGGTTTGAATAGATCCACTTACCCCAAAAATGAGGTATGTGGTAAATCAAATAACACAGTGTGAGGAATTGACATAAATGAGGCACCATTCCACATTTTCCAATCTGGCCTAATTTACTTATAAATACATGGGCTCGTCAAATCAAGGAAAGAGGAGAACTAAGGACTAGGTGGAGGTAGATGGAACACTTGTAAATCTCTGTAGATGGTCAAGACACGATGAAATTTGCATATAGATCCTTTAATACCTCCTTCTCAAATGATTACTCCATAAAACACTTAGGATGGAAATCAAACCTACAATTTATCTATGAAACCATCAATTTCTCTTGAACAGTGTAAAACACACTTTAAACCTCTCTAATTTTACAAATTAGCCTTCTAAAATTTGCTCAAATCATGAACAAGGAAAGAAACCAACAAGGAGCACAAAAGAGCTATAAAATCATTCTTTAAGTCCTACAAGATGTAAATGAATTTTAGGATCCCTTTAAGCCTTATTATAATAGAGTAACAAGTACCTTTGGGATCCATGGAATAGAATAAAGGTTATAAAAAGATTTACATTAGCATACCAAATAACATTTTTTTAATGCATTGGAACAATGATGAACAATCATGGAAAAGGAAGGGTCACATTAAGCAATAATGGGAATTATGAAAATAAGGTGCCAAATATATACAAGGATCAAAATTTCCACCAACACCTCCTCAACATATTCCTCATGGATTAGAAACTTATACAAGTTAGATACATTAAAAACTAGTGAAAGATAAAATTTATTAGGTAGTTCAACCTTCTAATCATTATCACTCATTTTTTTCAAATACAACATGGCCAAATCTTCTTATAAGTTAGTTTATTATATTTCCCCTTTGGAAACCTCTCCTTCCTAAGATGAACCATGACCATATATCCTTTTACAAATGTGTTTTCCCTCCTTCTTGTATCCACATCTACTTTATATCCTACATTGTTATCTTTCAACTTCTCCCTCACTTCTTCCTATAATTTTAGTATGTGCTCTACAAATGCTTCTACATCATCACTAGTGTTACCATGATCTATCACCAAAATCATGTCTACCAGTCTCTTGATATTTATTCCATAGAAAATCTATAAATTATCTCTCTATTAACTTATTTACCGAGATATTATAAGAAAACTCATCATGTGGTAAGGCCAAATCCCATTGTTTTGGATTTTACCAACTATGCATCGTAAAAGATTTCCCAAGATATTTTTTTACTACTTTTATTTTTCCATTATTACGGGGTGATATGCACTATTGAACTATAGTTGTGTCCTCATTTTCCTCCATAGATTATTCAAAAGTGATTCAAAAACATTTTATCTTGATCTGAAGTGATCGTTCTTGGAATTATATGCAGCCTAACCACTTCTATAAAAATTTAATTTGTAACTCTATAAGCATCATTATTTGTCCTACAAACATTGAAACATTTCATTTAAGATACTCTATCTAGCACAACAAAAAAATAATCATTTCCTCATTTTCTAGGAATTCTATGAGAAATCCATACTCAAATCAACCCATAGCCCTGTAGGGACATGTATTGGCATATATAGCCCAGCATTCAATGCATAGACGTTAGCCATTTAGCACAATATACATGTTGACATAATCCTACTTAATTCCCTATTTCCCTTCGGCCAATAATACTTCTATACCACAAGTGTAGTTGTCTTAATTATACCAAAGTTTCAAGCCAAACCCCCACTGTGTAATTTTCTTGTAATGTTATTTCTCATTGAAGCAATAAGGACACAATATTATTTTCCCCTTAATAACTAACCATCCTACATAAAATAATCACAAGAAGTACTACCCACTATATGGCTCTTAAATTTTCTCACAATATCACCAAGATGAGGATCACTTTCATAAAAATCCTTAACTACCTCAAACCCTACTACTTCATTTTCCATTGTTATCAATAGTAATACACGCCTACTCAAGGCATCGTAAAATTGATTTTTCTTACTTGATTTATGCTTGAAGACAAAATCATATTCTTGCAAATATGAAACCAACTTTGCATGTCTACTATTTAGTTTCTTTTATGTGTTCACATACCCCAATGCTTCATGGTAAGTAAATAGTACAAAATTCTTAGCTACTAGGTAATGTATCTAGTGTCATAATGCTTGAAAAATAGCATAATTCTCCACATCATAGGTAGAATATTTCCTCATGAGCTCATTTAACTTTTCACTAAATAATGCTACTGGTTTTCCTTCTTGAATTGAAACATCTACAAACACCACATGTGAGGCATCATAATTAACCTCGTATACCTTGATAAAATACGATAATACCAAAATATATTCCTCTGATATTTTTTTCTTCAACAACTCAAACTAAGTTTTTGTTATGTTTGTCCATAAGAACTCCTTTCCCTTTGTGCACTCTATTAAGTGTGCAAAAATCCTATTAAAATTCTGATTAACTTCCTATTAAAAGTTTCCAAGCCATAACAACTGTGAACATCTGTCACATTCTTTAAAATATGCCATTCTAGATTTCCTTCACTTTTTTCATCCATCCTCATCCTATCCTCTAAAATGACGAACCCCAAAAACTAGATTTTTAGAATAAACCCACACTTCTTTAAGTTTTCATACAATTTTTGTTTTCCTATCAATTCTAAAACCAATTTCAAATGAAACAAGTGTTCATGTACTATCCTACTGAATATTTAAATATCATCAAAATAGATAACCATAAAATTATCATTGTATTCTCTTAGTACTTTGTTCATCGACCTCACGAATGTATTGGGTGTATTAGATAATCCTAATGGTATCACAATGCACTCATGCAACCCATCTCTCATTTTTATAGTAGGTTTCCATCCATGTCCTTCACATGTATGAATCGGTAATGCCCACTAAAGGTCAATGTTACTAAAATATCAGGCTCCCACTAGCTCATCCATCATATCATCCAATTTCAGAATTGGGAACCAATTCTTAATTTATATTTTTTTATTGACTTACTATCCACACAAGTTATCCATTATCCATCCTTTTTGGGAGTCAATAGTAATGGAGTCACACAGGAATCATTCTTTCTCTAACTAACCCCTTTTTTATCATATTATTCACTTGCTTATTTATCTCATCATTCTACGTTGGGATCATCTTATAGGTTTCATGATTTGAAAGGGATGTTCTTGGGATCAAATAAATATGGTGTTGTATATCGGTGTACTCTTTAAGGACCTCTACTATAACTGTGGGTATACCAAATTCCTCTTGTTTCCAACTTATTTGAAATTAATACATAACACTAAACAACTTAAACCATCTTTGAAACAAAATCCTTTATATATAACAATCCCTCACACTTCTCTTCTTCCTTGAAGGGTAACAAGACCACCTTTACACCGTTCTTCAAAAAAATATAAGTACTCTTCGCTCCATAGTGGGTAACCTTTCTATCATATTACAAATGTCTCCCAAGTAATATATTGTACACATCCATTAGGATAACATGACACCACACTTCATCCTTCTAGGTATTACTAAATAACAAATTAATTAGGAATCTTTCATCTATGGTTACCTCATTCCCTTTCTCGAACCATGATATGTGAGAATGATACAAGTTTTTTTCACATTTTAGACTCAGTTTATTAACCATCATAGTTGAGACCATATTATCACCATTAATATGATTATTTTACATATGTTTCCTCCAGCGGTGCATCTTATTCAAAAGACATTTTTCTCTAACCAAGAATCACCACAAAAATTATCTTGTGCTTTCTCCTACATCGAGATGATCATCATCCTCCTTATCGTGAGGTTTTCATGCAAGTTTTTAAAACCTCTATTTCCTCTTCATCTTTAGCTTCAACCAAGTTTACTTGTGGTTTTTCTACTTACCATCTACCCTATATAGTATAGTGGGAAAATTCAAAATATTAGTGTGCTTCTTCACCACATCGGTAATAGGTATATTGTTGTTGGGGATTATTCTAACCTTTTCCTCCACCATATCATCTTCCTCATTGAAACCCTCTAACTATTTGGTAGCTACCACAACCTTTAACATATTCTTCCTACCCTACCGCATTATAGGATTTACTTTTTGAGGAATAAAATATACCTCTTCCTCTCATTGGAGATAATGATGGTCCTCTCTTCACTCCTCTTCTAAAATTACCCCTCTTTTTATTTTATTCTTATTTTAATATGATTTGATATGCATCATCTAGGCTATGGATCCAAAACATATTGAATTCATCTTATATGGTATAACTCAACCCATGTACATACCTTGTATCCATCTATGTTTCAAACTCTCTTTATTCCACCTAGATTAATAGCTTTTGAAATTCATGGGTATACTCTTAGATTTTGAGATACATTAGCCTTAGGTTATGAAACCTTCAAAAATAGTATTTGGCCATAATATATATGAAGAACACTTTCTTTCAACTTCTTCACCATTATATTCAACTTTCAAAACTTGTCCTTTATTTTTTTTCCATTTTACAATTTATCCCACAAGATGAATGCATGTTTGGAAAAATTAAGGAATGAAAACATAACCTTCTTTTCCTCTTATAGGGAATTCCATTCAAATAATTTTTCTATGTGATTCATCCAGTTTGATTAACTCCTCTAGTTGTAATCCTCTACCATAATCATGAACATTAATCTTAATGACTTCATTATTTCTCTCCAAATCTCATATTAGTGTCTCCTTAAATGGCCTCTCATTCAATATTTCATCATCTCTCTCATTTTACTCTTCATTAACTCCTTCATTTCTTAATGGAGAAAAATTCAGTACCAATGTTTCGGTCTATATCCCCATCTATGTGTCTTCATTTGAGGTGGGTAACTTCTCCTATGAGCTTAGCAACTTGTTTCGTAGCTCCTACATATTCCTATTGATTTGTCCATAACTACCTCTCCCGCATCTAGTTATGCTTAATTAATTAAAGGTAACAAATCACACAAATAAATCTAACAAGTATTATCTTCATTGTTCCCGCAAGATCCAAATCCTTCTTTAATACCAATTGATGTCGATCCAGCTGCAAGAGGTTGAAATTCCACTAAAATGCACACGTAATTTTTCAAAACTCAAAAAATTGCAAAACATCTTCTTTCTCATTCTGAATCCACATTAAGCTTTTTCAACATTACAATATGCTTTTTATTTCCCACTATCTCTAATAAAAACTCTAAAACACACAAAAAATAAAACAAAAACACCTCATATGGCCCTCATGTTTTACGTACAAAAAAATTTTTAATAATTGATATCTTATGCAAAATATTGGCTTATTCCATAAAGAAGAGTAAAATATATTAAAACTCAAACTTCTAGACAATCCCAAAAATGTTCGCGTACAATTTTAGACCATTAGATGAGAGAATTTGGCTGTGAAAATATTCCCAAATGATACCCAATCTTCTTGAGAATGGTGATCATAGCGTAATTTTAATCAAGGTCAAATTCCTTGTACAATTTCAAAAGAATCAAAAGATCGGATATAAATTTATGGTCTCGTGTGTGTGTATGTATGTATGTATGGTCCTCCATACATATACATACATATACACACACATACATATATATATATATATATATATATATATATATATATATATATATATATATATATATATATATATATATATATATATATATATAGACATATATATATATACATATATGTATATAGTATGTATATATATATATATATATATATATATATATATATATGTATATATATATATATATATATATATATATGTATGTATATATATATATATATGTATGTATATATATATATATATATATACATATATATGTATATATATATATATATATATATATATATATATATATATATATATATATATATATATATATATATATATATATATATATGTATATATATATATATGTATATACATATATGTATATATATGTATATGTATATATATGTATATATATATATATATATATATACATATACATACATATATATATATACATGTATGTGTGTGTGTGTATATGTATGTGTATACACACATGTGTATATATATATACATACACACATATATATACACATATATACATATATACATATACATATATATATATATATATATATATATAGTTTAACAAATATAATACATTTTTATTCATTAATATTAAATATGAATTCCTTACAGCATAAAAACATAAATATATTTAAAGTATTTATAAAAACAAATTTTAAATACCTTATGACTTAAAAACAAATATATATATAATAAATAATAATTTTCAAAACAAAAATAATTATCAAACAATATAAACATTTAAAAGAGATTAAACATAATGAAAAATTTAAAGCATTAGATGTTTATGAACATTTTTTGAGAAGATTTAAAAAAACTATCTTACATAAAGAAATTAGAGAAACCATAATTAAAAACTTATAAAGAACTAGCATACCTATACTATAAAAATATATATATAACATGTCGAGAGGATAGTTCGCAAGGCGCTTATACCACTCAACATATTTTATCATGTTTTGATTTATGTTTATATAAATGGTAAAATATGCTAAGAGGTATAAGCACCTTGTGAACTATACCTCTCGGCATATTTTACATATATTTATATAATATAGGTATGCTAGTAGCAATCATGGGAGTTGCATTATATATAAAATGATATCAAAAATAAAGGCAGAAATTTAGTTCATGCATGAATGATCTTGATGAGAACCTATTAAATTGGTGACTTGAGACTCATATTATTAATAATAAGGATCGCCACCCATGTATTTCATTGGTGAAACCAATTATTCTTTCTATATATAATATCAAGAACCCAAGATAACATTTGACCCCTATATATTTAATATTTCCTTGAGTCATAAGAATTCCTAATGAATTTGATTGAACTACCTTAAGGTATATTTTCTACAAATCAAAACCAACAATATCCAAGATAATATATTGAAATTTTCATGGAAAGACAAACATTTAATAATCTTTTGTAATATTCATTTGGATCGAAATGTCACAAACAATAACTAAAATGAGAAAATGTTAACAATTAATCCTTTTAGACTCAAATATCTTACAAGGGACATCATAGAGGCATTTAAAGAGGGAATCATCTCTCTTACAAGAATAAGAATGGGTAGTAAAAAATCCATGTCTATAATACACAAATTTCTTATGGATTTTATCAACGTTTAGTGTTTGAATTCGGGTTAAAAATCCATGTTTAGTGTTTAGGATTCCACATCTAGGGTTTACTTTACTTTTCCTATTTAAAGTTTATGGTAGATCTCAATGACATGGTTGATACCCCATAAATGACAATGTCAAACATAAAAATATAATTATATCCCTAACAAATTGATGTGACTTTCTCAATATTAGTACTCATCTTAAACAACAAAAAAATCATACAAAACTAAAATTTGTAAACCTTAAACCCTATTCATGTACGATAATGATGATCATGATCATGATCATGATCATGATGATGATGATGGAAGATGAAAATGACCATGACTGTGAACATGGAAATAATGATCACAATCATACAATGATTATATCAATGATGACAATCATAAATATGATGATGAAAATGAAAAGGACAAAGAATATGTTGACAAAGACAATTGTGATGATGATGACAAGGAAAACAATGAGGATGATGGTGATGATTAATATGACAATGATGATGATCATGGTGAGAATGATGATGATGATGACAAAAAAATTGAGAATGACGATAATGATACACCATAAATGATCATTTTAAAACTTAAAATATCATTCTTCCTAAAACACTTGTGTGACATTACCAATATTATCACTCATTCTAAACAACACAAACTTGTACAAAACAAAAAAATTTAAACCTTTAACTCTAAAAATGTACGATAATGATGGTGGTGATAATGATGATGATGACATATACCAATGATCATGACTTTGAAGATGAAAATCACGATCACAATATGATGATGATTATAATATTTAATTTATTTACATATTCACATAATTATATCAATAATAGTTATAACATTAATACTCATGATGATGATGATGGAAAAGTTATTGATGATGGTGGTGTTGATGGTGATGATAATGAATATGAGGATGATAATGATAACGATTACAATGATGGTGATGATGGTGAAAAAGATGACAACTATGTCATAGTATGTAAACCTTTAACCCTTAAAATGTATGATAATGATGGTGATGATGATGATGATGGTGGCGATGGAATGATGATGGAAGAATTACCATGATTTGTGAAGATCATGATCTCATGATGGATATATTGATGATGAAAATAAAATGATGATGAAGACAATTGTGACAATGATGACAAGGACAATGAGGATGATGGTGATGATTAAGATGAAAATAACCATGATGATAATGATGATGTTGACAATGATGATGTCACTATCATTGCTAATAATATTCTAATAAGAATATAATATTAATAATACTAATAATAAAAACATTGGGATTTGAGTTCATGTTTGAATGACCTACATGAAAACATATCCAATTGGTGAGTTAAGACTCATATTATTAAACATAATTTCTAAACCCTAAATCCTAAATGTGGGCTTGATATTAGGGTTTTTTATATGGTTTAGGGTTTTATATTCATATATTTGTATGATTGTTTACAGAGTTACGTCAGTGTTTAGTTTTTGAATTCAGGGTTAAAAATTCATGTTTAGTGTTTAAGATTCCACATGTCAGGTTTTCTTTACTTTTCCTATTTATATTTTATGATAGACCCCAATAGCATGGTTGATACCCCATAAATGATAATGTCAAACCTTAAATTTTCATTGGTTCCCTTACAAATTGATGTGACATTTTCAATATTAGCAATCATCATAATCAACACAAAAAACCGTACAAAATAAAAATTTGTAAACCTTAAACCCTAATCATGTACGATAATGATGGTGATAATAATGATGATGATGGAATATGACAATGACTATGGCTATCAAAATGAAAATCATCATCACGATCAGATGATGATTATATCAACGACGGAAATCATGATGATGACTATGATGATGGTGAAAATGAAAATGATGAAGAATATGTTAATGAAGAAAATTATGACAATGATGATGAAAAGGAAAAATAATGAAGATGTTGAAAATTAAGAAAAAATGATGATCATCATGGTGACGATGAAAACAAAAATGAGAACAATTACTATGATGACGATGAAAATAAAAATGATGATGAAGATTAATAATGATGATGTTGATGATATTGATTACCATCATTTCTAATAAAATTATAATAAAAACCTAATATTAATAATAATAACATTAATATTAGTAATAATTAATTTCTTGTTTTATGCGTTTTAAATTGTATGACTTAAAATTTTGAATGTAAATTGAAAATTTTATTCTTAAAAAATAGTTAAAGATTAAATAGAATAAGATATTTTATATGATTAAATTAGGAAGAGAATCATATTATAGTGAATTATATCTTTTCACTTTAAAGTACACTAATCAAGCTCATTGAGTTTGCTCCATTTGGTGATATTTTCACTAATGTTACTTTCAATCACATTTTTTCCTAAATGTGGTTGCCCATTTAGATTCTATTACTCCAAATATATGTAACACATATATTTTACTTAACATTAGTGATCATAAAAAATTTTGAATGATAGTTCTATTTGGGACAATTTACCCCCGCGAAAATAAACATTAATTTGTTTTAGAAAATTACCTTAACCGCAATTGGCCTCTAATTTTGTATATAAATATAAGTAAGAGTGTTGTTCTAAAGATTTAAAATCTAAGGATGAAAGTGGATTTGACTATGAGATTGCATTCCTTGAAGGAATTTATTTCCAATATAAATATAATTAATAGTGTTATTCTAAAGATTTAAAATCTAAGGATGAAAGTGGCTTGGACTATGAGATTGCATTCCTTGAAGGAATGAAAAAGAACTCTAAAATCCTTTTGTCAGTGGATTGTTTCCTTATCCATTGTGTGACTTATATGAACATGAATAGTTTGTTTTTAGTGTTTATAGTTTCCTTATCCATCGTGCAACCTATTCAAATATGAATAGTGCAGTTATAATGCTTACACATGCTTTGGACAAGTAATAAATACTTACCTATCCCAATTTTATAGGAAATGAATATGTACTACCAATATAGATCATACCAACTTAAATTCCTTAAGAATTTTTTTCAATCTTTCACATGGAGGATCAAAGATCATTCACCACGTGATTGTATGTTGAAAGAGATTTATAATGTCTTAAATGATGACAAAAAAGGCTATATCACACCACCTTAAATATGATATTTGAGTCTAAGAGAAAAATGTCACTTAACATCTAAGCCTATAACATACCTAGAGATATTTCAAATATCCAAATTATACATTTGGAAGGAAACTCCATATTGTTTCTGTGGACTTCAAATGGACTAGTAAAATCTATGACCATATCAAGTGGACCCAAGATACCCTTATTCACCTAAGAAAGCCAAATTTATTATTAACGATATGTTCCTTAATCTCTAGAGGAAAGATGAAAAATGACTAAGAAGCCTTATTTTCAATTAAGGGCTTAGTTTTCATGCTTCAAAATTTTCAATTTCCATGCTAGTTATATTTTCCATTCTAGAACTATTAAAATACCCTCCATGAGAATTCAAGAAATATATTAAGCATCCAAAGGTGATGTTAGGGAATCTTGGAAGTGTTGAAGGTAATTTAGGAAGATTTAGTAGATGACTTATCATTAAAGGAATATCTGCTCAAGATCGGGTTTTCTAGGTGCAAGGAACAAACACTCTAATGGTGAAACCTAAATTATCTATAGATTCCAGGAGCTCTGTAATGATTTAGAAGGAAAAAATAGGCATTTGAAAGCTACGTAAATCCTCTACATGTTGGAGAAATCCATTTTTCTTTAAGGCTTTAAGGTGTCATGAAGAATTTAAAAAAACTGAAGTTTCCCATTTTGGTTTCAAACCAACACTTCACCAATGCAACAGTTCATGACAACAAAACAAGGCTCTACCAATCAACCTTCATACTTCTTGATGATTGACATCTCATGCTGACTCATATGCCACCTAGACACCCTTTTCAATCAATGTAACTTGACATTAAAAACAACACCAATGAGGCTATGTCCAACACATGTGCTTTGATTTGTTATGTATTATAAGGCATTTCATGAGTGCATATATTTGAGTAGTTTTTGTTTCTTTGAGAGTTATGAGGTTTGTAAAATCTAATTTTGACACATCTAACACTCCTACAAATTTTAGTAAACAATCCAAAAGGCCCCAAAACCTAAACAATGACTATATTCATTGTCAAAATAGACATTGATTGTAGAATTTAAATGTTAAAAGATTTAGGTTGAATGTTGAAATCTTGAAAATTACCTATGTACTTGACCAAGTAGATTATAAAAAACTATCTCCTAAAATGTGACTCAAGGAGCTATGAGACTAGATCCATAAGGTGCGATGGCCCTAATTTCTTATGTTTATGAAAATAAATTAAAATTTTAAGTTTTTCATTTATTACTATTTATATATTTATTCTTTCTTAAGAAATAATAAATGAAAAACTGTATACTTAACTATTTATTTTGGTAAATAGAAGCTTTCCAAAAACACATATAATACCTATACTCATAGGAACATGTACGGGTTATATCACGTACACGTTTTGTGTTTTCCTTTTTCCAAGGCATGCCTCTAGGATTAGATCTAGTTTGGATCCCCAAGCCTGAGGCATGGACCTACAAAAACACAACAAAAATGTTTTTTTGCATAAAATAGGTAAACTATTCATTCTATCATAATAAATCAAACTAAAAAAATTGATACATTTAAAAAAACTATGACTTCAACATTGAGCAAACTTTATTCTTTCTAAAAATATAATTTTTCAAAATTTCTAAATAATATAAGGTTACCATACTAATTATTTTCTAACTATGCCTTTTTGTAACTATTTTTTGAGTTTATATACGTCTATCTTTCATCGTGTAACTTGCTTTTAACTCATCAAATTGAATAAAAAAATGGCACAAACTAGGATAATTCTATACATATTAAAAAAAAAAATCTAATTTTCAATAATTTTGTAGGTAGTAAAGGGGGCATGGTCGAGAGCTCATTACTTTTCAAAATTTAAATTTCTATACTAGAAATATCATTAAAAAATACTCGTTAAAATATTCTAAAAAATTATAGCACAAACAAGATTCTCCTATCTATCTTTCTCGCAAAGGTTTTTCAAAAATACTAAATAGTACTCAAAAATGGTGGGGGACGCGACCATTAACCGCCTACTATGTTTTATTTTAAAACACCATCACTGTTTGTATTTTAGTTCTTTAACCCACTTAAACTTAACCATTTAGAAAAAAATATAGTAGCTTAGAAACTACACTCAAAATCCTACAATTCATGTTCTTACATCATCTTCCAATTTTTAGTGTAACTATTTCAAATAACTCATACAAGTTGAAGATTTTTATGTTTTAGAAAAAAGTGTCCACTTATGACACCCTTTTAGCTCCCCATATCTGTGCACCTACCCCTTAAGTATCTCATGTGGATATATAAGGCCTATTAGGAATTGGTTTTCATCCTTAACTCACTAACATTGAATAAATATCACAAAAAAACAATATCTCTATGTAAATTTGTCAAATAATACAATTGTTTGAGTTAAGAATGCATTTATTTTAAACCTTGATGGCTTTAATAAGGTTCCCTATGTACTTATAATAATATCAATTATCTCAAACCTCCTAGATAAGGTACAAAAATAAGCCCTTTGCTGCATAAAATAACATACTACTCCCAAATATACCTTATAAAACTTTCGCTTGAGCGGATCCTCGGATGAATAATTGTTATACATCTTGCTTTGATAAAAATGATCCTATGAGAGGATGGAAAGGAATGAACGGAAGATGAACAGTACATGATTTTTAAATCCTTGGGAAGATCACTATGGACTTGTGGCAGCTAATGCGATCAGTCTCCTTCTTACGAAGAATGGTGGTAGGTGGCTTGAGAAAGGATAAAACTTTATATCTCTCTCCATCTTGGGATGGCGATGGCCTTTCTCTCGGTGGTTCTAGGAGAAGTGGTCAATAGGAACTACAATAGACTGGGTTTCTCAGCTATGGAGATATTTTCTAGAATAAGGCCAAAGATTGACTCCATTAGAATCTAGGCCAAAAGAAAGGGGCAAGGAAATGTTTTGGTTTCTGTCCTTTCAAATGAAACCTTCTTATTCAAATTTGATGTTGAATCTAATCTTTTGAAATCCGTCACTATAGGACCTTGGCTCTATGGGAGGACCATTTTGCACATCTCCAAATGGATACCTAGCATGATTGGGCAGGATCGTGTTCCTAATGCTCTACTATTTTGAGTTAGGATGCTTTCTTTGCCCCTAGAATTTTGGAAGAAAGAATTAATCCTTTATATTTCCAAAGCTCTGGGATCCATCTTAGATGTTGATTCAACTACATAACCCATAAATCGGCTTGTATGTTCAAGGATAAGTGTTAATGTGGAGCTAGGGAAGAAACTACCGGCTTCTATTTGCCTTATCTCTCAGTTTTTTGTTTGGGAACAAAAATTGGTTTATGAATCTTCCCCTGTGTTTTTTGGGGCATGAAGGTCAGAATGGCAACAATTACGGAGCCTATAACACCAAGCAAGCTTGGTCTAAGAATTCACCTAATCCTCAGGTCTTCTCTGTGACATTTGGTGGCTGCTCGATGAAAGAATCATATCCAGAGGATATGGAGTTTAAGTCCTCTATTTCCCCTCTAAGACTTTTCGAGTGATTAACTAAAAATTAACTAAGTAGTATATAGATAGTTAATCTAAGCTATGAACAAGTGTACTAAAGGAAATAAATGCAGTAAATAAGAATGTAAATGAGCTTAACCACTATGCAAAAAGAAATGCTAACCCTAATATGCAAAATAAAGTGAGGAAAGAACTCGGATGATAAAATACATCTATCGAGAGAGTGTCACAAAGGTGAATCAAAAATCATGAGCGGGAGAGACTATGCAAGAGCCCGAAAAGGGTGGATCTGTATGATCTAGTTAGATCGAGGCTCTGGAAGAGGACTATGGCACCCACATGTGCTTTGATATGAAATATTGGTGCCTTGGTCTATGTGAAAGCTCAAACTTGTTTTTACGGGGTCGGAAGGTGGTCCAAAACCCTTCCTATGTGTCGCATCAATTTTGTTGTCTTGCGTTGAATGTCACCGATAGTCCAAGATGAAAGAAGAACCTGCAATACCCAAAAACAAGAATCAAAACACTAAAAAAATAATAATGCTAATGAAGGGGTTGGAATGTCCTCAATGGCCATAATGGTAGACTTACTAACTCAGCGTTGCACTACATCTCAAACCCAATGTAGTTCTATGTGAAAGCATGTGTGTACATGCCCTTGGTTCCTCTTATACTAGTGGCACTTTTTGAAGTAGTGAGCAATAACTATCTGTATAAAATGTAATAGAATGTGTGCATGAAATAGAATAGAATCCCTCCCCATATGAAGTGTGATGCAGATATCCTAGCCTTGTGCCTTGATGATGGAGTTATGTGGATGCAAGTGATTTCCAATGTAATTGATGGATTCAACTCCAGATGAAGTGATAGTAGTAAATGGCACTAGGTTCCTCATTATGGTCTCATAACTTTATATTTATAGGGTTATCTTGTTCTAATTCCATAATTAAGCCCGAAATGGTTGACCACTAAAAATATAAGAAGGAAAAACGGCTAAAAAGAGCCCAAAATGTGCTAGGAAAGTTTGAGAAGGATCAAGGTGCCTCGGGTGGGACAAGGACGCCCATGGGCACCCCAGTCCTAGTCCGGGGACATGGTTGAGGCTTAAATAGAGGGAAATTAATGAAATAGATTGGGCATGTGGATGAAAAATAGGTGGTAATGACGAAATAAAATAAAACAAGATATCCAAAAGACAAGGGGTTAATTAGTACTTTCTTCACTTAAGAACCTTCTAAATAGTAGTATGAGATATGGATAAATAATGCCTAAAGTGCATGATTTTAAGACTACAACGGGTTGCTGACGAAGATGATATGTCTCAAGAAAAAGAGTGTACTAGAATGTTTACTGATCCCTTGATGGACTATGGTCGTGGCATGCAGGTGTAAAAGGTGATCGTGGACGTGGTTTCTAGGAGCGGTGAGTGGATTACATAGGGTGCAGAGAAGGGGATCGACACAGAGATGCCATATAGATTAAAAGGGACAAGGTTGGTTACATTTTTCACGTAGATGGTGGGTGGGGAAATGTTCAAGCGAATGGTGGGGACACTGGTTTTTTTGGTGTTGGGTTCGAACCCCGGTCCCAACAAAGATCACAGTGATGTGGCCACTAACCTATTCTTTCCCCCTTTGCAGTCTATAGAATTGGAAGCTCAAAATGAACTAAATTTGAATGATTAGGAGGACACTAAAGGCGGTGAGATCGATGACGAGGAGGTGGATGAAGATATTTCATATACTTTTGAGGAGGATAATGAGGGACGATATGTGGATATACCGGTCCTTGGAAATATTGAAATAGTTTTAGACATTGAAGAACTAGGGGGGCCTACATCTGATTCTATTCCAAAAGAAGAGAAAACAGTGGGAAAATCTACATGTTTAGCATCTTTTCTGAGAATTTCGAGAGAAAGGATCCATGTGATTCTAAAAAACTCAAATTTCTTGATTTTTGAGAAGGTTCGAGGTACCAAGATTACATCTTTAAAACATTCAGTTTCAAGAATCATGAAGAAATTATTGATCACACATTGGAGGAAGAAGGGTGGAATAAGGTGCAATCGAGGAAATCCAAAATATCTTCTCTTTCTCAAGGCTGATTTCGATCTCTTTTACAGATGTCCTATCATTCCTCTCTTGTTCTCTCTTAACATGACATTCGTTGCACTTTTTTTTATTTTTATTCCTACGGGAACTTGTGCTTTGGTTTGTTTTATCTTGTGCCTTGAACACTTTTAATGGGTTTTGACCCTTTTTGTAATTCTCCTAGGTAGGATCCCAGTCAAAAAACATTTTACCCTTACTAAAAAAATGCTCCTAAGATAATTCTACAAATATATGACTCATCAAACATGTTATCAAAGTTAATGAAGATAACTTTTGTATATTCTTACTAAGAAAAAAACAAGAGTATTTACATTAACCTTAATATAATTGATATCCATGTCTTCTTCACAAATTACGTCCATAAGTCACCATTGTTGAGCATTGAGTTTGGGATGCGATATAACATTATCAAGACTATAGTGATCCTCTATAAGGTGGAATATTCTCCTTACAATGAAGTGGTGCCAATGGATAAGTGTATAAACAACTTCAAACAACATAAAGTCATGAGGAACATAATTAATCTCATAGCCATTGATCCTTCATGACTCATAGAAACGACATGATTCTCTTTCATAAGAATTACACGTAATCCTTCTAAATAGGTATATGAGTAGAACAAAAATCATTAGTGGTATCATGAACTAGAACAATAAGATCAATATTAGTACATTATTTGATAAATTGAAAGGCTTGCTCACACTTCTCTTTCAAATAATTTTTTTCCTTTTCTTTTAGAGGAAGTAGTAGGGTGAGCAATGTGAAACATTTTCTACTTAGAATTATGGTAATACATTGCAAGTATTGTGAAAATAAATACCTAAGATACTAAAGTAGGTCTTGGTGACTCAATTATTTCCTAAATCTTTTAGGGATTGAGTGCGATTCCCTCACCAAATATTATGTTCCTGAAAAATGTATATCAAAATTATATAATTTAAACTTGTGGAAACTACCATGTTACATATTTTTTCATAGACTCTGTAATAACTTCTATAAGTGTAAATCATATTCATACAAAAGATTATCATAGACTATGTTATAACTTCTATAAGTGTAAATCATAATTTTTATTTTTTCACGAATATATGTAAAACCACAAAATTTGAGCCTATTTTCATTAATGGTATATAGTTTAATGTTTTATTTCATGTCACACTATTTCATGGTTACATCATTTATAATAGGCATTCAATCCATGTATTCTTAAGAATATATGTTTCATATACATAAGACATATTCTTGTGTGTTTCACAACTTTATTTTGAGTGGTTCAACGAAAGAATGATTATATCTTCCCAATCTTCTATTTCTACTTTCAAATTTCATTTTCTTTTCAAATGATCTTAAATATATCTTTAAGAGATAATATATTTGTGTTGTCGAATATATTAAGTTATTAGCTTCCAAATTCAATATTATATTCCCAAATGATCGATGAGCTCTCAAATTCAATCTTATGTTCCCATTTTTCAAACGAGGAATCTAGAAAAATTCGTTGGGGTAATTTGTAGCCCACGGAGACATTGATACATGGGCGAGATGAGACCAACCTAGAGTGGACATTGATATAATTATCGGGTTATTAGTGTTTTTATATGCCTCGTTATTAATTGTTTGATAGTGGTAATGACATATCTATTGTTTTTGTCCACTATCTATGGGATTTCAATATTCACAACTACGACCATAATTTTACTATATAAATATAGTGCTTGCAAAAAGTATAGTATTTTGATCCCAATCATTTTGGGAAATAGTCTAGATAATTTATTTTAACGTTGTTGTTATGTGCATAACTATTTTTGTCACTTCATTGACATTAGTTGATTGTTGTCTGCTGACTTATCTCAATGACTATTTGTTTTTTGATTATTTTTTCTCATTATTAGTATATAGTTTAATAATTTATTTCATGTGACACTATTACATGGTTACATCATTTGTAATAGCCATTCATTCCATGTATTCTTAAGAACATACGTTCCACATAAATATGACACATTCTCGTGTGTTTAGCAACTTTATTTCGGGTGGTTCAATGATAGAATAGTTATATCTCCCCTATCTTCTACTTTTACTTTCAACTTTCAATTTGTTTTCAGCGATCTTAAATATATCTTTAAGAAGATAATACTATGTATATACATTTGTCTTGCGAACATATTAAGTTATTAGCGTCCCAAAAGAAAATCAAAATCAGCTCCATCTTCAGTTTTATTTTCTACACCACTTCGTGGTTTAGATTACCTTCAAATAGATCCTACATGAGATATCTCGAACGAAATTTTAAAACAATAAAATCTTCAATGTTTTATTCAGTTTTCGGTTGGGTCATGGTCAGAATTCATGATTACCAAGAAATGCAATGCACGATAAAACCATAATTAACTAAAATTGACGGGCGGTTGATGAACACAGATGGTTTTATTGTTTATTGGAAAGGCAATGCGTAAGCTCTTCACCAAGGGTTTGATCGAAAACTATAAGTTTCGGGTGCAGATGCAGGTGCAGGTGCAGGACTCCAATATGAAGAATCTTGTGTTACTGTAATCTTAAGCTTCATACCATTTTCGCAATGGGCGCCTACTCCGCAAATGAACCACATATTCCCTACGGCCTTCAATACAACCCTGTCCTCTCCGCTGCTAAATAAAGCCAGATTTGGTTGGTTTACGCAGTCTGCGAAGGCTGTTCCATTTACCATTATCACGTTGTGAACACCTGCGCCGTAGTTGAACACTGAATCCAATACAATGAAAGGAGTCTTGTTAATTTCAATCAAATAAAAAAATACATTTCAGATTGGTACATAATTACGAAAGCATCATATATAACCGTTTTAAAAAGAATGTTGAAGAAAGTGGATAGGGGTGAGATTACCTAATGTGTCTCCAACATGGAACTCTTGTGTTGCTGCCCATTTAGCGTAGTCAAACCCGAGTGTCCAGCCATTGTCGTCGCCCACAGTAATAGTTTTAGCATTGACCATAGTAAGCGATAATGCACATGCAATGACTGTCAGCAAAACCAGACATTTAGGTGCCATGGATCTCTGCGTGTAATCCCCGATTACTAATTGATCAGGATTGTTTTCAATGGCTAAGTAGCAAATTTATTGGAGAAAGTGTATGCGGAAAAGTCATATATATATCCCTACCTCTCCGTGTTGTGACAAATGAAGCCGGCGATTCGGACTGCCGAATCTTCCCATACTCCATTTGATACGTAAAATCTAAATGGATATGGCTTCATATTACCAATACCAATTGCACAATCTTCCACGCGTCTTCACCACATGAAAACAACACTTTTATAAACATTTCCATTCGATGTTTTAAATGTAGATTATAAGCTTTTTCCATTTTTAAAAAAAAATTAGACCTACTACACACTAATCAAATTCCTACCCAAAGGGAAGTCTTCTATAGCCAACAAGATTAGTGACTAGCAATCGCATGTGTACAATGCAATGTGAACGCCAAACGGTATATGTTATTTTATTTAGAGGGATACTTTTTATTTTTGTAGTTGATTTTGTAAGTGTAGAAATATAGATTAACCACTTCATTTAAAAAGCACAAACATGATGCCTAACCCTTAAAACAATTCAAAACTTTGGAAGAAAACTACTATAAATTGCATGGTTATTTCTTGGCATTTTAAAACTATAGGTATTTGTATGCAGATATAATGAAGAAGACATTAAAAATGCGTTGTTGTTGGTTTACATAAAGAAGCGAGAAACAATAAAAAGGAAAAATTGAACATGTATGTTGAATAGTGTAATTTTGTAAGTGTAGAAATATAGACGAACCATTTCATTTAAAGGTATCATCTCTTCATTTCAAACTTGTTACAAATTTGTACATATACAATCATGAATCAACTAGTAAATTCATACAATCATGGATCAACCAGTAAATTCAATTAAAGAGAGAAATTCCTGTAAACATAGGAGGATGGGCAAGCCAAAACATCATATGTTTTCTTCGGAAGGAGTACAACATAAGTTTAGCTGAAATTCTGCATAGATTTGCCATGTATCTTTATCCATAACATCGTCAGTGTTAATTCTAGATTAGTAGTGATCATTATGTATACCATGCATACCCTTAGCACCTCATAATGTATGAGAATCAGGTTGCATGCTATTAGATTTATTAAGTTGGCAATTCTTATCTTATCATTATTGCTTATCTTATCATTATTTGAAGCCATCAACTTAATAATGGTTTATTTATTTCCACTACCTTTAAATAACAATGATAGAACCTTCTTTGTTAGTGGAAAACAATAAATCAATAAGGTATTAAATTAATAATGGTTTACTTGTTTCCACTAACTTTTGCATGCATAAAAAGGAGAATAATTCAATTTGCACATTTTATGCATTTGAGTGTAGTGGGATTGATCTCTATCTTCCTTGCTAAAATAAATACTCAATTTCTATTAAAACTTCAACGATTTGGTGATGTATCCTAGGGATACATCAATTTGAAGTCATCTTGTCAAATTGGGGTGAAGAATACTTGAGGAATAGAGAAATTCTTACCTAAACCTATAGAAGGAATAATATGGATTCCATTGCAAAAAATATACAAGATATAAAGATTGGAAAAGATGGAATACTCGATACTACAAAGAATTGTAACCAAGATTTGTGAGTCTTAGGTGGTAAGAACAAGAGGCAAGGGGGATCTAGACCCCAAAACTATGGCCTTGGTATCAAGAAAGTATGAATATCCTTCTTTGTGAGAGACCGAACCATCTTCCCAAACCTATACTTGGAGAAGACATCGATGTGCAGTAAGATTCCTCATATCTGGACCCTCCTCTGAAATGAATTCATTCCATATTTTGTCTCCAATTTCATTCACTACTCCCATGCACTGAGTGTTGTTGGGATGCAAGAAATCATCTAGAAGAATACCCATGTGTTCATACCAAAGAGATATTATGAACCCATGGATTTTCCCTCGAGGGGATACATCCATATAAGTATGGAATGGCTTATATGCTCCCATTGCAATCTCAGAGTCCCTTGCCCCATCCATTGATCGTTGGTTGATGTTTGCAGAGCCCAGTATTATGTATCCATCATCGATTGTACAATTGTAGACATGCACATATAATAAGTCACGATATGCAGAGGAAAGGAAATCCTGGATAAAATTATGGACATTGACTAAATACAACAGAAACAATGTCCATTTATTCATTAATTTTAGCTTACACTAATCATAGGGAATCCATTCTCCTGAATCTATGACAACTTCTGTATCTGTAGCACTCACAACACTGCTAGTGACCAGGCGGCCATTTGCAAAATAATCATTGTGACTAAATAAAGACCTCTCTGCAAAACTTGGCTCCACCATACATCTCAACATAGCCCATGGTATTTCAAATATCAATTAAGGGATTGAAAGAAAACATAGATGTATATTAAGGATAGTAAGTATTGCAACTTAGAGCCTACCTTAATGTCTGTAATGTCTCCAACTGCAAAGAGGAGGTAGATAGTGAATTCAAATAAATCTAAATTTGTTTAAATTCCCAAATGGTTTATGCTAACCTACTTCAAATTTTTTGATCCTACATTTTTTGGAGGAAGGTCCATCAAAATTACTCCATGTTGCAATAACCAAATAATCATAGGGAATCCTTGATCATAGACTATAAATAATCAAAAATGAAAAAAATTGAATTGGGTTTGATGCAAAATTCACATATGGATCAATCCATTGAATTAAAGAGATCTAAGGACATGGGCACCTGCAACTCCACCTCTTACCACAACCACCCATTTCATTTTAGCCATGGAGAGATTGGTGACTATAAATCTAAGTATGAATTCATGAAAGAAGAAGATCGAGATCTAGGCTTCAACTGCGGTTTATAACAAAAATAGCAAATTTGAAAGTCTATTTGATGAATATCTTGAATGGCATTTGATGATGGGTTAAGAAGCTTGCTTGAATTGTGAACTCAAAAATTTTAAAAAAGAGATTCTCTTTAAAAAAATTAATTAGGAATACACTTTAATGAATTTTAGTATTGTCTCTTGGCATATCTTGGTAAAGGGAGGATTGCAATACTTTCATTGTTCCTAAATTTGATGAGTTGTTCTCAGGAAAATGGGAAAATGTTGGCCTCTCATATCATTCAAATTGCTTCAATACATTGCACTACAGGCCTGACACATGTATCAAAGCTAGAAAAGTCAAATATCAACTCACGCACAAGTACTTGCAAATACCTTGTCTAAATAGGAAGTACAGATAAGAACATCTACAAACAAGCCTGTGCCAACTATGTTAGTTCCCTATAATAACCCAATACATTGACCACATGAAAAACTATTATCCCACAGAATCCCATATGGTATCTTCACTACAAATGGCCAGTGGAATTTGCAAAGAATAAAGGATCCAAGAAAGGGAAGGCTTTGATATTCCCCTCATCGCATTGTATACTTTCATACTACTTTTTCTCATTTGATATGGTTAAGTGTGACTAATTATTGTCAACTAAAGGGTTTGTATGAGTGTAATTCATATTATTAAAGTAAATCATGTTTATATGAATTATATACCTACAAACCATGTTTGTTGGCATATTATTCTCACTTAACCAAATCAAATGAGCTATAAATGCCTTAAGATAAACAAACACAATCCATATCTATAGCATTTTTAAAAACACCATTTTGTTTTAGTTAACACATTTTTCACATAAAAAAGAAACAACCCAAAAAACCATCAAAATCCCCAATGCTCTTTCTTTGCCTTTTAAGTTATGTTCAAGATTTTAATCTTACCATCTTCTCGTAGAATCCACACCCATCATACCACTAAGCTTCAATGTTGAAAAATCCGTAGGAATGTGCGAAGAATTTTTAGACATACTTTTCTCACTTGCACCAAACTAGAGAAGCATCACTCTAAATAGTGCATGTTTGTATGGATGTAAATCACATAGATAAATTCAAATCATGTTTTTATGAATTATACGCTTACAAACAAACACAAGAACATATGCATACTGGGAAAACTTTAGAAAATAAATATAAAAATATTTTAGATAATCATAATAGATTGTATCACTCATGACCTCGGTGAGGTTTTTAAACCTCACTTGTATTAGGATCATTTCATCATTTCCTTCTTACTCTTGATTAAAATGAGCTACAAATGTCGAAAGATAAACAAGCGGAATCCATATATGTAACATGTTTAAAAACATCATTTTTTGGCTAGCACATCCTATACATCAAACAAAGACAACCCAAAAACCCATTAAAAGTGTATAGTGTTCCTTGTAAACTTTAGGCTAAGTTCACAAATTTATGTTTACCCTCTTGTAGTCAAATTTAGTGCTCCTTGTAAGCGTATAGTGCTCGGGTCATACCATTAATCAATATTAATGGCAATAGATGAGATGTCGGAATACAGTTGATAACAACAATTTTCAATGGAGCTTGTACACCAACACTTCATTAATACCCAACAACATAACAAATATTGGCTCGCATTACGTTTATAAATGACGGATTCAATTTTCACGGCCCTACGTAACATTTTGTTGTCTCCACATAGACAACAAGTTATGGTTTATAATTATAGTTGAGAACATTTGTTCCACTTCAACTTTTAATATTCCCCATAGACACCAAGTTATGATGTACTGTTATAGTCGAAAGCATTTTTTATAACTCCACTTTCAATATTCCTTTCCCCACACCTTTCAATTTTGTTGTGCAGACCAGAGTCCAAATTCAGGCACATCGAAATCTTCGACCTGCAGTCCAAGTCCTTTATACCCGTGACGGCCTCCATTAATCTTTAGAAATTCACTATAATAGGATAAATTCCATCTTTTTAATCTATGTGAATTAATAGATGGAGACTTCAATTTATTACTAATAATTGTGGTTTTACAATCTAAATATACTTCTTTAATGTATCATAAAATTACTTCTAAAACACTAAAAAATTCATTGGACATATTCACCTTACAAACTTTTGTTACTTATATAATATATGTTATTTATCCAAAACATCGCAAAATCTAGATTGAAATTTCATTTATTTTTGGAGTATTAACCGTGTATGGTTTTGAATTTGAATTTTATGTCAAAAAGACTAGTTTGAATTCAATGGAATACATAGGCTTAATTGTTTACCCCATTAATTATTACTCATTAGACTATATAGCGTAGGTGTTGTGGTGTAGTCAATTATCACCATTAATTATTACTCATTAGACTATATTGTGGTGTAGTTAGTTATCACCATTAATCATTACTCATTATACTATATTGTGGTGTAGTCGGTTATCCCCAATTCTGAAGCTTAAATTGCAAAGGATAAACGGCTCCTTCCCGGCGTTTTCTCCAGACGGGTCTCTCATCGCCTTCAATCCGAACATTGGACTCCTGGACGGCGGGGTGCATTTGGTGAAGACGGATGGGTCCAAGAAATGGGAAACGAACTTCAAAGGCCCTGCATTTGTTGTGGCGTGGAATGGGAAACAAAGAGGGCTTTTGTACGCCTCTGTTGGCCCCATTTCACTTCCTTCAATCTACAGTGCATGTCGTCTCGATTCACTTTAAACCAAAGGATTTGGGAGAAGAAACGCAGTGAAATCGAAGGTGAGAGTTCTGACCAAAGAAGGCACCCTCAATAATGTGTTTTCTTACTCGTCTCCAGATGGGAAACAATTAGTGTTCAGATCGGGACGATCCGGGCACAAAAATCTGTACATAATGGATGCAGAGGAAGGCGAGGAGGGGTGGATTCAAACCCTGACGGAAGGCCCCTGGATTGACACGATGCCCTGCTGGTCTAAAGAAGGAACGCATGTCAAAAAAACTGTTAAAAAAGTGAAAACGTCCAGGGCCGTCAAACCGTCAAATTTAACACCACCGCGTAAACATCTGAAGGTCCTTTACCATAGGGGGAATGCCTTCGGCGTATTTAAAATGGGAAAGCCCTATCTATAGCGTTAGCACTTTTCTCTTGCCCTTTCAACGGTTGAGCGTAAAAGGTGAGTTGTTTAACATTCAATGTGGTAACATATAATATCGTATTGAGGCGGTATTGCATGCGAAAAAATTAGGGAAGATGGTGAATGTTTTGAAAATGATGTTGAAGAGGAAAATTGATCCCAATGTTATAACTTCAATATATTGATCGAAGTGAACTATAAAGATGGTAATTTGGAAGAAGTAGAATGTCTTTTTCTTAAAGTGAACGAATTTGATTCCAAGTTATGCTATATATGGTCTATTCATTGATTTTTTCAATGTGGAAGATATATAATATGCATTTAGGAAAAAGATGATATGGTAAAATCATAATTGAAAATGAATATTGTTATTTGCAATAATTTGATTAACCTATTATACATGTTACAAAGGGTGAAATAATTAGAGAAAAATTGGGTTCACATGACAGATTTCATATTGGAAAAAAATAAATCTAGTGAGGGTACTAGTCCTCGAGATGCACATTCCAATAATTAGACATGCATCAAGCTTAGAAGGTTTTTGATGCAATGGAACAAAATGGGATTAGAGAGAAAGTTGCTACAAATAATTCTAACATTTTCATCTCTTGAAATGTGATATTTACATAGTATCTTGTTTCTAATCAAATTTAAAATATTACAATTATCAAGGTGTAAGTTGAGTAAGATGGATGACATCAGCAAAATGTGTTTTTGGATATGTTAGAGAGGTATTGCATTACTAAAAATGAAATTTCCACAACTCGTATTGCTAGATATCACGGAAAAAGTATGTAACAAGATCTCCAATTGTAAAATGATATTGTAAGAAAAAGTTTTCTAGAAAATTGAGACCTACTACACACTAATCCAATTCTTACACATATCATGAAGTCTTCAATACCCAACAAGATTAGTGGTTGAAATGTTGTTTCGTTATTGATGACATTGAATACAACATTCTAGTTAATGGAAAGTGTAGGGACACTATAATAGAAGATGTTATTAGTGTCTATTTTGAAATAATTTGAAGTGGCTTGCTTTTCAATGTCAATACGTATAATAGACTTATCTTGGGCTTCGCACGAACACAAAGAAGGAAAATTAAAATAAGATTTTATGAATTTTAATTCCCATAGAGACAAACTAAAATGACAATTCTTATAAAAACATTATATTACATGCTTTTATACATAGTCATGTAGATAATGATTGGATCCAATAAGTTTCAAGGAAACAAGCATCATGTCATCAATGAGGGATAATTCTATGGATGAGTTCATCTCACCTCTTCATAGCATCTTAACTAAAATGTATACCACAAAAATTCTATAGATAAGCTTTAACGAATATGTATACTTCAAGTTCAAGCCCCTATTAGTATAGTTCGAGTTCAAGCCCGATGTGGAATGTTTGGGTCTGAATTGGGGAGGGGACAAATGTAGATATTAATATTAGGTCCCTATATATGAAAATGGCATACGCTTGTATTTATAGTGGCGGGAGCCATATATATAGATTGACGGTCGATTGAATTTTATAGATAGGGGTTGGGGAAGAGGAACCACATCAAAAATCTATTTCGAGAGAATTAATTGCTAACCATTTTCTTTGTATTTTGATGCTCTTATAAGCAGAAAAATGTTCCATCTTTTGAACAGATCAAAATGGTGATGTTTGATGTATTTTTCATTTGTTTTGATCTTCCAATTGGAAGAAGAATGTCCCAATGTTGTAGCATGTCAAACTAGTTTCATTTCATTTATTTTATATTTTATTTATACTCTAAGTAGGTAAAACGTCTCAGCTATTGAAGTAGTTGAAATGGGTTCGATGTTATATTTTTGGAGTCTTTATTTTATTTATTTATTTATTTCTATTTTTAAAATTTCATGGCCATATCAAATCCATTGGTTTCAACTTCTTATGAAGTGAATACTATGATTTTAAAATGAAAAAATCAAGATATTGGCTTTAGTAATTTTCTATTATTATTATATTTGTTATATCTTATTTTCATTCTTGTTTCCTAACTTTCAATACATGTTTTTCTCTCGGTGTTTTGAGGAGAGTGCAACACTCAAATATGGAAGAAATCTTTTGGAGGAGTCAAAATGAACATAACTTGTATATTATAGTTACTATTGTTTGGGATTAAAACAAGGAAACCATATTCATATTTGTGATTTTAATTTCATTATCGAAGAAATATTATCAATGTGTATTCCAAATATCATTGCTATAATTGGAAATAAACAGTTATTCTACTCCGTATTGTGAATTTATTACTTAATCCATGTAATATTTTTAGAAATAAAAATTATAAAAACTAACATAAATCCTCTTCCATTTTATCACCCATTCCATGATAATAATGCTCAATATACAATTCATGAAGAATTATTAAAGACATAAGTATAGAAACCTCAATTCCAAGTGGTTTTTTCATAAACATTGTAATCTCTTTATTATTTCACAATACGAATCTAAATAAACATAAAATAAGGAATAATACTAATTTATGCCATTTAAAATCATCATAGATAACCATGTGTTTTTATCAAGCCCCAAATTCCCTAGAATAGCCATGGATGTAGCTAACCCCTAAGCCCAATGAGTTTCCCATTTTACCCATAATACATATGTACTTCAAGAAATATGTAAAGACAAAATAAGAATGCAACTAGTTGTGAAACATAAGCATTAGAAGATTCATCCAATGTTAGGGGAGGAAATAATACAAGGTCTTAGTGAAGAAAAAATTATCTCTAATAAGATCTTTAATATCGTATATGTAGTCCCACTTCTACATGTATAATATTAAAACATTAGATTAATAAATTCAGTTTATTTTGGTAAATTAAAATCAAAACAATGTATATATAATCCCACTCTTGTGACAACGATCATAGGCCATCAAAACCCCATAACCCTTCCTAACTTATACATACAAACAAAATCCTCAAGAAATGTACACTACATACATAGACATAACGGTAGTTTTAAGGCATACAATAACATGGGGTATACGTATTACTTGTAATTTATAGATTATGAAATTGACATTCTTTGCAATGCTATAAAATTACATAAATTTGCATTAAAAAGAGTTAAATTCTTCCTTCACTTCAATAAAAAATATGAGGGTGCTAATATTTTAAAGGTAACACATCCTCCTATGTTGTGGCCTACTCAAAGTGTAGGCCTCTACTCCTCCAATATCCCGGTGGGATATGGGGAACTTACCCATCTCCTACCACCTATACATCATTCAAATCTATCACATGTGATTCATGTGAAACATACATCGCATGCATAGAAATAAAATAATAATAAAATATCTTAAATAATCTATAGGACCAATCCTATCATAGATCTTGAATGGTCCTCCATTGTTTCTCATACACCTCTTTAAGGTAGTGATTAATTGTCACTACCTGCATCTCTATATATCTCATAATAATGTGTACAATGGATACGTGAACATCAAGGTGAACCCAAATTTGTGGGGATTGGAACTCGCTTTCGTATATCATCATATTAATGGATCTTTGGTAAATATTGTTGTATACAAAATCCAAATTGGTACACAAAGGTCCTTCTACGAGTTGTAATTCGATCAAAAGGTTTTAGGAGACTCCTCAAGATTTGTGAGCCTAAATAAATATTAAATGAAATAGTATTTAGTGCTCTTCACGACCCATATGATGTGTTAGTCGCGGGTGATCGTAATATCTTCCCGCCACTCGGTCTAGGTGAAGAGCTTGAGGAAAATTGAAAATATCAAAAATGTTTTATGAATAATTCATTTTAAGGAATTATAAATAGGATCATTGGATTAATTTTCCATTTTACATAAATATTCATATATTGGATGACCAATTTTCATTAAATGTTAAACTCTCGGGATGATGAAAAATAGAATTCAACGACCTTAGAAATTCTAGAAGTGCATTAGTAAACTCCAAACACATGTCATTAACCTCTAGCCATATGACAAAAACTCCAGACACACATCAAGTAAGCTATAAGACATCCTTTATCATGTTGTAGATACACAAAACAAGATGATTATGCTTGAAATCAATTTTTGTCACTTGACGATTAGTTATAGGCATCTTGGAGGCTGTAGACGCTTGGAAACAAGGTGTAGATGCACAACATTAGGGTGTAGTCATGCAACAAAAATTATGGTCATGTGTCAAGAAAACTTAGATATAGACGCGTGACAACACAATGTAGTCAAGCAACCACAAAATATATTTATGGGTCCCGAAGATGATGTCACATGTCGAAAGGTGTTAGGAGACCCAAATTTTGTATCATGCAACCAAAATATTGTATTTGGGCATCAATATGATGAAGGAAGGAAAATTTTAAAAAGTGACAAAGGAACATCAATAGTCCCGAAAGAAGTTGAAAGGTCACAAGTGACGAAGGAACATCAACAATGATGGAAATTGAACGGTCAATAGTCATGAACGAAGGTGAAAGGTCATGTGGGGGAGATGAAAGGGAAGTCATAAAACTATAAATATGAATGATGACTTCATTCCATGTATGGGGGAATATTTTTTTACTATCTCTCGTTGTCTTTTTAGAAACAATTTCCTTCATTTCCTTTGTTCCTTGTATGTTATTGTTCTATCTCCATCACAACTTTTACTCCATGAGCATTGTAAAATGTGCAACATGATGCAATAAAAAATTTTGTTTCTTGTGGATTGTTCCTCTTTCTTTGTGAATGGTTTCTTCTCATTGATGCAAGAGAAGTGTTTTTATTTTAACGTAATGAACTCTGCTACGTAATTATTTGATTAAAATCATGCCCCTTTTCCCCTTTCCTATCTTCCTCTCTAAACAATATTCCTCCCCGTATTCCATAAAAGCAATCTCCACAATTTTAAGGAATTATTCCTATGTGATTCTGGTCTTGGACAACTGCGAAAATTAGTTTAGATAGTTTTCATTTCCTTGTTTTCAATAAATGAAATTACCTCATTCAAGCAGAGGGACTCAGTCTTGCACACTGTTGGTGAGAACCCACTTATTTTCCCACTTGAAAAATTATTTCACCAATAGTATTTGGCTCCCTCCATGGGAAAAATTTATCATATTGGCACACAATATTGATTCCACAAAATCTAAAAAAATAATATTCCAACAAATCATAAATTTTGGAATTTGAAAATCCATTGAGCCTTATGTCTCCAACTAATGGCTATTCCTGGTAATCCCCAAATCAAAAAACCTGAACTTATCTTGCAAACCCAAGAAGATATTGGATCGTACTTGGGGGATGTTATTTTACACAATAAATTAAACTTATTCCATTACCATGTTGCTACCCAATTCCTTGCTTCAAGAAGAATGTGTAAAATCCTTGGAAAGAAAGAGACAAGTTCGTAACTAACGAGGAGATCCCAAAATAATCTTGTTTGAATTACACATTCAAGCTGGCTGACATAAGGTATACAAGGTATTCAAGAGCTAGTAGTGTGATGAATCTTAACTAAATGAAGAATAACTACAAGCTGATTTCAGTCTCCCTATTAGCCAAATCGCAAGGAGAACATGTCAATAATAATACCCATATTTTGATTCTACTTTGTCACTTAAGTCCCATGTTGACGGAGTCGTAGTGGAACTTTTAAACTACATTCCTCCACATGAGGAAGTTGCTAAAGAAGATCTTGAAAAAATAAAATTCATTCTTGAATGAGCTGAAGCGAAGTTGAATAAACTAGTGAAGAAGAACCACCAATGGCTCAACAAGCACCGGCACTATGGAAAAATATTGGTCCCTTAGCTCTCACCCCGCCTCTACATGATCTACCTAGAGGGTCGAGAAAGAACTTTCCCAAGTTCCATGGTGATGGGAAACAACATATAGATGGCCACATCTCAGCCTTCATCATTGCTTGTGGAGTGCTAGGAGTTGGATATGAAGATGTATCAGTTCTCCTTTTCGTATAATATTTGCAATATACAGATGTGGACTAGTTATAACACTTTCCAGCTAGATATATAATTGACATGAAGACCAAGTTTGAAACTAGATTAAAACCCGTAAAATATTCTCATGCACTTTTGGACCAATGGTATCAATTGAAAAAATAACCTTTCGAACGAATAAGGTAGTTTGTGGCGAAGTTAAATAGGATGCTTTACAAGATACCGCAAGTAGCCTCACATACTAAAGACATGTTAACTTAAAAAAGTGCACCCTTGTTGAGTGTTGGAATATATTCTAACTTTGCTTCTCCTTCACTCTTGTTGATAGAAAATTGAGATACCTCACGTGTTGTGGGTCTCCCTATTGTGAGGTAAATATTTGGGATTACAAGGTGGATCCTTCTTTGGATGTATCCTAAACTAAAATTTTGGGTTTTAAGGGTAAGAAGATGGCTAAAACTTAAAGTAAATGGGGGTGATACACCAAAATTATTTAGGGATTTAACAGAGAGACATGCACAATAAGGTGTGAATAAATTGAATAACACATGATCCAAAGGGTTTCAGCTAATCATAAGGAAAAAAATTCTATTGAGGGACTCCTTATAACAACAAGGCAGATAATTACACACTAAAACTAGCCAAAAACACCTTTTTGCATCAAGGTAAAACAACCTAAGCACACTTAGAAAAATCTTGGAATAAAATTCATAAGAATAAATTTCTAACATACCCACCACCGCAAAAAATTGGAAAGGCAATCAATGTATTCTCATATAAAGGAAATTTTTGGCACAATGGCTTCAAGATTCTCAAAGTCCTCGCATATTCTTTGCAAAGGCACACAATATATAAAAATAATAATTCACCCAACCCCCTAAAAATAGACTGTAGTCTAACAGATGCTTGCATGATATTATTAGCCCTTATCATGAATAAATAGTAAAGGGGCTAAAAATGGGTCCTTGAGGATTGCATGGCTTTAATATGAACCGGTAAGTTCAAAATGACACCATAGCTTTGTATTTTTCTGGATGAAAAATGGGTATTAATATTTCATGTTGGGCTCAAATTGATTAACTTTGTCAAAGACTTACGCTTTTGGGTTGTTGTTCGTACTCTATTTTTGGTTTTTTATTGGGCCTTTTTTTTCTTATTGACCATATTGGTGCATTTTGGGTCTTCCATTTTTGGTTTTCATAGCTTTATAAATACCCAAATTGAGACCCCATTTGACTCACGTAGGGCCTCGACCTAGATCTAGGTTTCAACAACACAACTCTTCTACCTTTTATCCCATTCAAGCTCTCTTTATTTCATTCATGGTGAAAACATTTTTGAATCTATGGGGAAATATGTTTCCTTGTTTATTTGACACACTATGGCTTCCTCTGTATGGCCGTCATTCTTTAATTGCACAAAACCCTTTCATTTCCAATCTGTGTTGGGTTGAAAATAGTGAAACTTTCTTTTGGTTCCACGTCTTTTACTTACATGTTAAAGAATTTTTTTGTATTAGTAACTCTTTTTCCAAGTCCTGAGTTCTATTTTTTCACTGCAAATTACTTTGTGTTCCCCTAAGCTTATACAGATTTGTATCTTTTTAAAATTATAAGGATTTCTTATTATCAGATCTTGAATGTTTATTTTTGAAACATATACCTAAAAAATGATATTTACTATGCATTTGATCATAATGATTCGTTTCATTAAAATATTGCAAGTTGGTTGATTTTATGTGTCATTGCTCAATATGAAATGAAGATCACTTTGGGAGCATGCTTGAAGTAGAACACTTTCATCAAAAAAATTACCTATTTTTGATCCATAGGGATCCAAAATGACTCTACTTCATTAGATCAGTCAGCACGAAGAAGGAAAAATAACACACAGAGGTTTTTTCTTTTTTAGTAACAGGATCTCTGCTCTATGTAGGGCAGCGGTCTTGATTCTTTTAGGCAGAAAACAAAAAAAAATGAAACGAACAACCCAAAATTTGGAAGATTATCTCATGTCTCTTCTCCTCCATGACATTTTCCACTCTCCAATGCATGAAAGGACATGAGAAAGGCTATAAATACATTTTTGTGGAAGATAACAGGACAATTGAAGCGTGAAAGCAAGTGAGCAAGAAGTTATTAGTGTTGGAACTATGTTTTATAGAAGAAAGGAGTGTTGAGACAAAGAAAACAAGTATTTGGGAGGAAGTATGAGATATTATCTACTTCTCTTTCATACTTATTGTGAATTTTGTAGTTGTTATTTTGAATTGGCCAATAAAAGTGGGAAGAAAGAGAAATTTCCCTTCCCAATTGGTTTTTTCCTCCTCTGGAGGTTTCCAAGATAAAATTTTTGGTGTTTATGATCTTAAATTTTTTTCTTTCCTACAATTGTGGATTCTAAGCATAAGCATAATTCATTCACTAGCTATCTCTATCATTTTCTAATAGAAAGTAGAACAACAACGTTTAATTTGTGATTTTGTGGATAATTCCAAAGTTGAAGAGTTTACAGATCATTTTGGTATTAGAGTAAACAAGTATCCAAGAATGTGATATTCATTCTTGGATTTTTGTGACAGTGACGAGATCTAAAGGCAAAGAGGCTTTAACTTGCGATAAAGAAATTTCTAAAAAGAAGTGGAAACAGAGAATTTAGGGCAAATGGAGGAAGAGAACTTGGTCCGTAGAATCGAGATGCTAGAGACCATGATGGATAGGATATTTAGAAGGAAAGAAGAACTTGTAGATTTTTAGAAGACAACTTCTGTCAAGTAAGAATCCATGGACTCAAGGGTTCAAGGCTTAGCTAAAACGTTTGGCATATAGAAGAGCCACCATGAGGAAGATTATGGGGAATATCATGAAGAAGAGACTTCAAACACAATAGAAAAGGTAAAATCTGACCATACTCCTTTTAAAGTTGAGACGAAAGTTGAGATTAAAAGCTTTGAAGGACAAGGAGATGCATAGTTTTTGATAGATGGTTAAAATAGTTAGAAGTCTACATTCGCATCCATAATGTTACTTGAGGCACAAAGGATCAGCTTTGTATGTCTCAAAATGGAGGGACACGCTCTGGTTTGGTGGGAAACCCATCTAACCAGTTGTGAAAAGAAGAAACGTCCTATTGTAAAATCTTGGCAAGAATTTAAAGAATTACTTAGAGATAAATTCTATCCTATTTGCCACAAGACTAACCAAATGATTAAATCGCAAAATTTTAGTATCCTATTTGCCACAAGACTAACCAAATGATTAAATGGCGGAATTTTAGACAAGGCATTTGTCAAAGGGTGCGAGGACTATACTATGGAGTTTCAGAGGCGTGCCATGTTGCTAAACATGGAATTGTAGGATAGGGATATTCTAACTAAGTACTTGGGAGGAATTCACACTCACCTTCGAAGAAAATTAATCTCCACAAAGCCCAAATATCTCAATGAGGAATGTGTGTAAGCATACTATATAGATGATGAAAAGAAGCAAGGAGAAGTAGAGCCAAGGCGAGCAAATCGAAAAATAAGTAGAAAAAGAGTATGGGAAAACAAGTAACAAGGGTAAGTTGAAAGGGAAAGGTAAAGAAGTTTCCACTACTTTAAATAATTGTAAAGATCCCAAGAATGTTTGGAAGAAGCGTGATATCAATGGTCACATTGACGCAACATGTTAGAAGTTGCATCCGGAGTTACATCCTAAGAACCAAACCAAACACTAAAAGAAGTCCATGACATCTATAAAAATAGAAGGGGAGGTTGAAATTGAAGATGACTCGATGAAGACGAAAGGCTTAGATGCACAACCCTCAAGATGGATAGTCGGAAGAGGAGATGAGTAAACTATTCCAAATCAAAATCTAGATCAAGAGAACTAAGGTAAATGCTTTGGTTGATACCAATTCCCAGTCTAACTTGATTTATGAAGTAGTTGTAAAGAAGCTTGGTCATGAGACTTACGAGCATCCACACCCTTATCCTTTGGGTTGGGTGAAGAAGGGTGTTGAAATTCAGGTAACAAGAATATGTAAGGTCAAGTTTGGGATAAATTCCTAGTATATTGATGTTTTGGAAGTGACATTATTCCACTTGATGCTTTTGATGTTGTATTTAGGAGTCCTTACTTGTATATCAGGGATGCTATATTTATGAGAAGGGAAAACTGGTATAGATGGGTCAAGGATGGGATCAACTACAACATCTAGGCACACCAGTGTAAGACACAAGTAATTATTGTGAGTGCTAACCAAGAAAAATGAATTATTCAAGAAAATCATAATCAGTTTTGTTTACTTTTGTTAAAGGATAAACAAGATGGGGTAGAAGTTTCAGAGATTTCTAACCAGGGAAAGCATGATTTGGATAGTATTATTCAGTTTTTTTAGGAATTATTTCAGGCTCCTAGTGGGTTACCACAAAAATGGGAAGTAGAGCATGAGTTTCAGCTATTTCCAGAGTCCCCTCTACCGAACATCAAGTTATATAAGAAATCCTTTCTTGAGAGTACTAAAGTAAAGAAACAACTCCATGAACTACTAGACCAAGGGGTTATACATCCGAGCACCTCACCATGCATTTCTCCTATTGCGATGGTGACAAAGAAGGATGATTCTTGGATAATGTGCATCGACTACCACACTTTGAACAAGATCATGATAAAGAACAGATATCCTCTTCCCTACATAGATGATATCTTGGACCAGCTTCAACACATGAAATTCTTTATGAAGTTGGATCTCAAGTTAGGTTATCACCAAGTCGAATGAAGGAGGAGGATATATGGAAGACTTCCTTCAAGAAAAAATAGGGTTTGTATGAATGGTTTGCATTGAGGAGGAGGATATAACTATTATGCACACTAACCTTTGGAAACCTCTCCATTATTTACAAGCATAGTCTAAATTACAACAGACAAAGGCACTATAAATGGATGTGGTTTCTTCAAATAGTTCCATCGAGTGATCAAATACAAGAAGGGTAGTACAAATTTGGTGGCGAGACATATTGTCTAGGCCACCCACATAGGAGAAGTTTTATTTTTGGCCACTATATCTCGAGATCGATCCCTTCATGAAGGAAGCTTATAGAGAGTCATATTCCCATGACAGAGACTTTGGGGGGAGATTTTAGAAGTTGCATTCCTAAGGGACTAAAAGGACAAGGATTGAAGATTGTTATCTCAAGGACAGGCTGCTCTACCAATGGGGGAAGATTTGTGTGCCTAAAGAGGAAATACTTCTATTGATGAGGGAAGCACATACCTCAAAATTAGCGGGACATTTCGGTGTTGGTAAGACCCTAGCCCACTTGCAATGGTACATGTATTGGCCCAATATGCAAGAAGAAATATACAAATTTATACGTGGATTTAAACTTTGTTGTACCAACAAGCCTAAGACTAGGAAGGAGGGTTTGTATATGCCTTTGCAGTACCTACTCATCTGTGGGAGGACATTTCTATGGATTTTGTAGGAGGATTACCTATGTCTAAACATGGCCATGACTATCTCTATGTTGTTGATGATATATTCATAAGATGTGTATTCTTAAGACATGTAAAAAGATAGTAAAAGCACATGAGGTAGAGATCTTTTCTTTGTTAATGTATGGGTGTATTTTGGTTTGCCAAAGTATATTGTTTCTAATAGGGATTCCGAGTTCTTGGGGAATTTTAGACTACTTTGTGGGACAAGATGGATACCAGTTACAAAGGAAAAAAACTTTCCATTCAAAAATAGATGGACAGATGAGAGGTGGTGAACAATAATTTGGTACGATTGATCAAAGGGTATAACAACAAATACCCAAGGACTTGGGATGATTCCTTAGCCTACATTCAACATTCCTATAAATGGGCAGACACACATCAACTATGAAGTCACCATTTGAAGCATGCTTGGGATATCTACCTACAAATCCATTAGACATAGATGTTGGGTAGTAGGATGAGGAGGAGACATGAGACATAGAGGTGACTAGAGCAAACAAATTTATTGAGAGGATCCGGAAAATCCATCTCAAATTTGAAAAACAACTAGAGAAATATCAAGCCAAGTAGAAAGCTAGGCATGATTAGCATAGGAAGGAACATAAGCTTCATGTTGGAGATAGAGTTTGGTTTTAGTTAAGCAACGAGAAACTACAACATCAATCACGGAAGCTCAAGCCACTACGATATGGGCCCATCACCATATTGGAGCAGGTTGGAGAAAATTCCTTTCAACTTGACTTACCGTCTTTTATGAGGATGTACTCTATAGTAAATTATGATAACTTGCACCTATATGAGCCATCCATGTTAGATGAAGATGAAGGACTACAATTGCTACCTTCCATTGATGATTGTGTCTTGGACTCATGAGGCAAATTGGAGGAGGATGTAGTGCTACAGCAGAAGGTCAGAGAGACTAGGAGAGGTCCACATGAGTCTTGGCAGATTGGACTAAAAGGAAAGACACCAAGGCAGGCTCGGTGGTACTCGAAGGAGCAAGTGAGGGAATTATTTCCTCATCTACTCCCCCACTAAGATTTTTCAGACCAAAATCCTCCTAAGCAGGGTAGGTGTGATCTATAAGGATCTAAAATGACTCTACTTCATCGATCAATTAGCACAAAGAAGGGAAAATAACACACGGAGGTTTTGTCTTTTTAGTAACAGGTCACCACCGAACCAAGCCGGCTGTCCAGGGACCATCGGTTTACTTTGGGTGGTGGTCCTGGATCTTTCAAACAGAAAACAAAAAAATATGAAATGAACAACCCAGAATTTGGAAGGTTTTCCATGTCTTTTCTCCTCCATGACCTTTTCCATTCTCAAGTGCACGGAAGGACATGAGAAAGGCTTTAAATACATTTTTTTGGAAGAGAACAGGATCATCAAAGCATGAAAGCAAGTGAGCAAGAAGTTCTTAGTGTTGGAACTGTGTTTTTTAGAAGAAAGGAGTGTTAAGACAGAGAAAACAAGTATTTGGGAGGAAGGATGAGATATTATCTACTTATCTTTCATACTTATTGTGAATTGTTTGCTTGTTATTTTGAATTGGCCAATAAAAGTGGGAAGAAAGCAATTTCCCTTCCCGACTAGTTTTGTCCTCCTCTAGTGGTTTCTAGGATAAAACTTGTTAGTGTTTATAAGCATAATTTTTTTCCTTTCCTGCAATTATGGATTCTAAGAATAAGCATAATTCATTCACTAGTTATTTATGTCATTTTCTAAATTAAAGTAGAACAACAACGTTTAATTTTTGATTCTGTGGATAATTCCAAAGTTGAAGAGTTTACAGATAAATTTTGGTCCAATTGACACTGAACCTTATGTAAGATGTAAGTATGTACCTTTAAAATATGATTATTGTTGTTGCAAAATCTTCATGTTGCATGTACATGGATGAGCTTTTAAGGTTTCAAACTTTTTTAGTCTCTCAAAATCAGCTTCCTTTGTAGAAACTCTAAACTTCATTTGTGATCTGTAGATGATTACTCCTCTAATAAGGCACGTTTATAATGTGCACCAAAATTTGTATTTCTTGTAGTAACTTTTTGCTATAAATATTGCATGATTTGAAGCTTTTATTAATGGGAATTTGTAACTTGAGGTCAGCATTAGCTTGTTTTGGAAAATGATCTTGAAATATTATGGAAATTTTTGGTTCCTTTGATCAAAATTTTGTAGCTCTCATTTTTCAAATACCTGTTGCAAGTTGTTTGTGGATGTATCATTTGTTTAAACTGAATGCTTCTTTGCATTTCTTGTGAGCATCTGTTATTTCATTATCACATCTTTGTATGGCCAAATAATTTAATTCAAGAAATAGTATCACTTCTTCAGTTGAATGTGGATGACATCTTCCATTGTTTCTTACTTGATCATTACTTTGTAATCTATGCAGAAGCATGGTTTAGTCACCACTTTCAAGAGCTAAAGTCTTCATACTTGACTCATCTTGAAGTTTTGATTAGCATGTATATTCCAGCTTGAATATTGTGCCTTGAAATTATAATGCCTTTTCCTTTGAAACCGTAATATGAACTTGAGTAAAAATTTTTATCTTATTTCCTTCAATAAAACATGATCATAGTGGCAAGAAACCTCTTGACTGTAATTCTACTTGATACTATTATTCATTCCGTAGTTTCATTATGAAGATGGAAAATTTTATATTGACCTCCTTCAATTGGGTGTAATCAAACTTGATCTTCATCATTCTGCTTGTTTTCTTGTTGTACTTGTACTTGATTTTATTTTCCTGAAGAATTCACCTTGATCTTGTATTTCAAGAGTAATTGTACTTTGTTGATTTGTACTTTGATTACAAACCTGAAACAATTCTTGAAAATATAGCTAATGATGATTAGTTTTTCAGAAATGTACCTTGGTATTTGGAAATATGGAGTTTGTTTGCCAAGGTTTTATTGGAACCTATTTCTTTATTGAAGCCGGTATGCAAGTATATGTTATTTCATATGACTTATTAATGCATCATTTGGAAACTTGATCACCGTAGAATGTCTTCTTTTACTCGTACCTTTAACTCCTCCGGAAAATCATTCAATATTGTGAAGGCATGCATCATTTACCTTAAAATTTAAGATATAGGGTCCTTTAAATCTTCTTTGAAATTGTTCCTTCTTCATTATGAAGCTTTAATTGGCAATAGATAATGACTATTTTTCTCCACTTTTTGATCTAGATTCTTGTACTTGATGACTTTGTCTCTTCCTAAAAATTTCATTTGCGGTGAAATAATCTTGAGTTATTCCTTGTAATATGATCATCTTGTAGCATTGATTCTCCACTTTGTCTTATACTTCATATCTATACTTGATCAGTTGTTTGTTGTCATTCCATCATGAACTCAAATTTGTTCGGATGATAATGTTTCATATTGCAAATTGAAATTGATTGTCAATCTCCTCTTCCTTCGTGTTATATAAGTAGAATACAAAGTGCACCTAGAAATTGATTCTTCCAATATGAACTTCTATAGCCATGATGAAAATTAATATGAATTATTGTTACCTGCACACTTCATAAAATAGTTAGAAAAATAAAGGCTTACATCCTTTCTTGCATCTTGTAGTGATTCTCTTTTTCTGTCTTGATTCTGAAAATAATTCTAGAATACCCTTGAATGACAATGAGATGTACTTTCTGATTCTATCTTTATCCTTTCATGTATCTTATATGTTATTATTTTTGAAGGTTCATTTTCTTGAAGCTATAAACACATGAATAAAGATTAAACTTGCAGCTCTAACAAAAAAATTTGTTTTGTGTCCACATGTACCTATTTGCTAAGAGTTGAAGATGATGTAGTTGTGGATGATGAAGATGAAGATGATGCACAATAGATGATGAATATCAAGATAAAACAACCCAATCAGAAATGATGGGTTTATTCTCTCTTATTTTGCTTATAGTTTCATGTATATTTATCTTTTTTTAGTACATATAAGATACATCCCACGGCTTATGTGGGAAAGCGTATTTCTTTATGAATATATGAGATTAATGATGATGAATTTAAAATGAAATAAACAACTCGATCACGTAATTGATATCATTCAAACATAAAGAAATAACAAGAAATGAATGTACATGTAATCGAAAATGTACTTTTAGCCATGCAAAAACAATTGTATTTGGTATTCCCTAGTTCAATTCCTCACCTTTGTTGTTGTTCACGCCTTTATCAAGGTTGTGTATTAGTCCTTCAGGGCTTTCGCATAACTTTTTTGAATATGAACATGAAATGGATACATATGTGAGGTGTTACATTCTGTAACATCACACATAGCTACATTTTTGTTGTGCACTTATATTTCCTTTCCTTAGTTAGGTACATCACATAAATATTTTCCTTCAAACAAAGTTCGAGCTGACCTTTTCACAGAACCAAAAATGTCAACAAGACTATAAGTAAAGATTCTTCAAAATTCCTAATTCATGAGTTGATTTTATTTCTAAGAAGAACTCAACGAACAAATTTAGACAAAGCAAAAATATCACAATCAAGTGGAAGATGATATGATCATGTTGGGAAAGATAAAATAGGTCCAAGTAAGGAGAAAGGCCAAAGCTCAAACTCGGGTAACACGAATTAATTTTTCCTGAAATTGGTTAATTATGTCTTGTCTCTTAAGAAGCAACCGGGTTAAGCTTCCTTCATAAGAGAGGCACCCAACAAGAAATTTCCAAATACAAAGAGGATTGGTTAACTTCCTCTAAGACTTTCTCTAGAGAAACTCCCTATTAATGTTTCATGTGCTACATAGTGCGATGATGAATATGCAATTGTTGAACAAGATGGTTATTGTACGTACCCAAAATTGTAAGGTACTCAGTCTCTCGCAAGGTGTTCGGGATCCAAAAAGAGCTCTTCGAGATGAATTAACATCCCGCATACCCCACTTAGCCCCGCGCCTTTGTTTTCCCCTCTTTTCCCTCTTTCCTCGGCCTCGAACCTTCAATGGAAAACCGCCGCCGCAGGCGGCGGTCTCAGTGACCGCCGCCCCGCCCAGGCGGCGATCCTGTAACCCCGCCCGCTCGAGCGGCGGTCCTGTGCGCATTTTCCAGAACGCTCTTTTGGCGCGACCCGCGTGAAATATCACGTTTCACCAGCTTTTCTTTGCCGACTTGAGCATGCATTAATGTTTTTGGTCCCCTGGAATAGTGTTTTTCCTTTGTTTATTGTTTAGGAGTTCAATTTGATTTTGGTTTTTGAGTGTTGGAATTCCTATAAGTGCATGGTTTGTGTTCATGTAAATGGCTTCTGATTTTGGTCTGATTTTGGTCTAAATTTTGGCTGAGTTTGTGTGAAGAATTTGAGCTGGAGTTTTGATCACCATTTTTCCTTGTTAGAGTCTTCTGGTTTTTAGTACTTGGTTTAGCATTGCTCAGCTGTTGGTAAGCCACAGACCCATCTTGTGCAGGCAGTGTTGTTGCTCCATTCATACCGGTTAGAAGCTTGCCTCTGAATTCCTTTTGCTGTAAATTTGTTTTACTGTGACTTAGAGTTCTTAGTTCAATTCATTGTATACCTGGTTAGCTTTATTCAGTTGTTAGTAAGCCACATATCCAACTTGTGCAAGCAGTGTCTTTATTTTGGAACAAAATAGCTTGGGAAGCCATTAAAGTTGCAGGTTTTGCTCTTCGTATAGGATAGTCAAAGGTTCTGGTCGCTTCACGTTGCATGACTCGCAATAAAATCCCGCTAGGAATCGCATAAGCCAAGCTCTGTACTCTGCGCTATCCCTCTCCTACTCGCATTCTCGGTCTTGCATTCTGAGTTGTCCTTGTCCCAAAATCTACTCCTATCGGTGCTAGCATTACACGCTTTTCTGGATCCAAGTGAACACGAAAAAAATGAGAAGATCATACTGAGGGGACGAGATCACATACACCATCGGATTCGCCACTGTTCTGCGGAGTCCAGGTTTTAAATTTCAAAGTTCTAGTCAGAATTATATCAAATAGAGTAGTTAATCGCTCTATTTCATTTTCATTATATTCTCGATATTGCTGTGAAGTCATGTGGGGATTGATAGTTTCTGAGAAACTATGATTCACTCCTCACTTCTGAGGAAGGATCGAGAATCTTGCAGGTAGATTAGACAGGCTATCTTATTTATTTAGAATAATTCTACAAATTGCACAGGCAAATAACCACACTCGGTTATCTTGTCTGTTTTAAATTATTGTTTAGTTATTATTTCTAGATACGCTTAAAATAGTTTGTTTTCCTTAGAATTGTTAGAATATTTCTTAGAAAGATAAAGGTTATATATGTTAGGTTTATTTCACATAGTTAGAATTTATTTCATTACAGTTAGATTACATTTCATTTTGTATGACAATCACGGGACCTCAAGAGCCCAGGGAATATATATTTGAGCCAATCGTGCCTCAACCAAACCTAGCCACAAAGAATAGTTGACATAGACCAAAATCTCAGATACAAGTATTCGAACAACCGCAGATCTACAACCGATCACCACGCTTAAGAGGATTAAACATAGAAGACGACCAAGCACATGCGTTTTGGTCAAGTCAGCCAAACTACAGATTACCCTAGAAAATATCCACATGACTGTAGAAGGGCTCGAAAGAGAACAAACATTCGGTGTGATCCTTTAGTTCCACAACCAGATGCTGGAGACACCCTCGTAGATATAGATACCAGCTTAAGAATCCAGGTTGCAAGAACGCCTGTAAGGTATTCTGAGAAGATCGCACAACTGTTGGTTCTAAACGTAGAAGCTGAAAAGGCGTACGATTACTGGATACTAGGGATTAGAACTTGATCTCACGTATGACCATAACAGGACCGCAACAACCAAGAGTCTATGGTTCTGATCCACAGGTCCCACAGCCCAACGAATCCACAAGTCAGTTAGATATAGACACTGGCCTACGCACACTAGTATTTCAGTCCACTCCACTTCCACCTATCATCGTCGAACAACTGTCCTTACTAGATATAGCGGCTAACGAAGCTAGGGAATTCTGGACTAGGCCAGAAAATCATCCATAGAGTCGACTATTTTCATCATCCGCCATATGACCTTATCAGGAGATATATACGAAACAATCCCAGGTCATTTCCCACGTATTCCGCAGCCCATAGATCGAATCACGCCAGAGCTCGATATTGATTGGAGCCTTCGAGCAGTCATCCTCGCTGATCGATCTATCACACCAGTCCAAGTTAGAAGGGCCTTCTTTGCCTTAGATTCACAAATTCCACTAGTGCGTGTCGAAGACATTAGACTCCCTAACTAGTTTGTCTGCATATTCTACCCCCACCGGCTGTCTCGGCACGACCTCGGGAGGTCGGGTACGCGGAAGAGTCACTTGTTGATTCTCACGCTCGCCTGTTGCTTTTCTGACGTACAAAATTGGTGAACCCGACGTGAATCAAACAATTATTTCACCTTCTCTTTGAGAAGTTTCATCTTCTCTCTTTCACCTTCGCTTTTCCCATTATTCTCATGGTATTCATATACCCCCGAATATGTCGGGATTCGACGCATATGGCGCACCCTCCCGGGTCTTGAGGCATACTACGCCCAACGTAATAGGGAATCATCACCCTCGCTCTCGCATGGGGTGACAACTATTCAACTAATCAGCTTGTCAACTCAAACCCCAAGAACCGATATAGTTTGTCTCTTCAAACCGAGGAGTTAGATCAACCCCTCGAACCCAACAAATGAACCTTCAGTCCAACAATATGACATTTACCGAGAATCTGGTTCGTCTCCTCAAATACTACTCAGACCACATATTAGTAGACAATCAGATCCATACTTGGTCTTAGACGATGGACAATCAAGATTTATCCTAGGAGTGAACAACGCTCCTGGGTATGTACCCACCTATAGGAGGTTTACAAGTACAACCCGAGACCCATTTTCAAGAAAATATCTCTACAGAAATATTCTTGGAGAAACTTGGCAAGATAGCAATCGCTTCATGACAGCTATCACATGCCTATACAACACCAGTGGTATACAACAAACGCCGCTCAGGCAAAGTACCGTGGCTTCACCAAATGAAGTCATTTCAACGTTAGTAGAAAGAGTGAGAGGGTTAGAACTGGCTCAAGCAAGTCAAAATTCTCCGTTCATACAAACAGGAAGTTCCAATCCTCCATACCACTCTGGTCAGGTAGATCTCCTTACGGGAGTAGGCACGTTAGGCATGCCTCCTCAATATCCACAGCAAACGCCAACAAGGCCTATCATCTCTAACACTACTCCTCCCGGTCTAGTGTCGAACAGTCCGTTCCTCGACAATACCCCGTCCTATTTAAACATGTACTCTAAATCACCACAAGGAGATGTGTTCTCCTCTCCCGGCATGTTTGCTCCAACGCAGGGACCTCCTTATGCCCCTGCCAACGCGTACGTTATGCCATATCAACAACCCATTCCGCCATTGCTCCCGCAGCAACCACCATCAATGGTCGAAAGCTATGCAATAGGGACATATTCAGAATATCTAAAGGAACCCTTAGATTTCACCATACGAAGCGTCATGCTTCCAAGACCCCTCCCTGATTTTCCCAAGTTCAAGGGTGAGGGAGATCCAAACGCGCATATCAAAGCTTACGCTACAGCCATTCGAGAATTACTCCCATGGGATGGGGTTGTTGCTAAAATATTCCCCAAAACACTGGAAGGCATTGCTCTCGATTGGTATTATAGAATACCTGAGGCTTCCATACATTCATTTAAACAACTCGTGTCAGAGTTCATCAAAGCCTTCGACATGAACAAACTACTGAGAACAGGAATCAGGGAATTCTTACACATCAAGCAAGAACATAACGAATCTGTCGCCCATTTCATCCAGAGGTGGCGTACAGTTCTTTATTCATCAGCAAGTGCTCCAAACATGGATCAGATGGAACTATGTGATTTATTCCTTCATTCTCTCAGTAGAGAAGTGAAGGAAGAAGTCCAGAAGTTCCCACTAAGGACTTATGATGAAGTACTTGAGAGCGCTCTGCGAATTGATCAAGCAGCAATAGATAGTGGTCGTAAGACTTACGGAGCAAATGGGAGGTTAATCACCTCCACTCAAAATACTACAACTACCACAAATGTCAATCAAGGACCCAAAATCCTTAACAAAAATCGTGGGGTAACAACGGATGGGGTAACCGACCAGCCCAAGAGGGTAAATGTTGTTAATACTCCATCGCAAACAAACAACCAGCGAAACAACAACTTTACCCCGGCGATCAATACAGTGGATTTTAACCATCCACAACAACAACAACAACAACAACAACAACGGTGAAATCCCATACAAGGGCCAAGCCAAAACTCATTTGGTTACCAAAACCAAAGTCAAAACCAAAAACAACAATTCCAAAACTTTGGTCCTAATAGGCAACAGTTTGATCGGAATTTTAGGCCACAATACACACCAAACCAACAAAACGGGAATTATAATCCCAATTCTTATTGTGGTTTCCATAAAATTCATGGTCACGACACTAGAACGTGTCGACTACAATAAATTTATGCAACGCTTTGCGAAGAACAAAGACAGCTTCTTCACAGACTTGTTTTTGCGATCCCGCCTCATCATCACCAAATACTCTCACAGGGGCAGTTTCCCCTCAGAATGCTCCCCTCAGGATCTTTAGCGATCCGCTCCCAAATCATGATAGCAATAGGCTGAATCCAACCGGAACAAACAAAGGTACAATAACAGGAAACAATGACCATGAAGCTTCGACTTCATTAAATCCGTCACGCGCCACACTGGGAGCTCAACCAAGACCTAAGATAGTTAGTTTGGTAGAATTAGACGTTGAACTACCTATCGAAGCTATAACAAGAACACGAGAGTATTTCTCTCAACCGAGCCCAAGTCATCTGCCAGAGATAGATAGGAGTCAACAAATAATTGAAAAACCCATCGGTGCCTATGATTTAATTAGTGACCTAACAAAGACCTTTTCACACATTTCATTCTTGACTTGCTAAAGAACTCTCCCCCACACGTAGCTGCTCTTTTAGAAGCATTAGGTCTAGGCCATCTAATTAACATCACTCCACCTCCCGAACACAAGTAAATCACGTAGATTTTGATATCCATCCTCCGGGGCAGCCGGACAAGGATGTCGAATTCATCTTCGAAATAAGTAAAATGCCCACAGATGCTGAGATCGCACGCCGAGGTGACCCAGCCCTACACTTACAGGTATGGGTTTATAATAACTATGTAAAAAGGGCAATGGTTGACGACGGGGCCGCAGTTAACATAGTCCCTTTCTCTTTCCTCCAAAAACTTGGATATGGAGAAACGAACTGTTCTACTACACGAAATACCTTGAGAGGCTATGATAGCCTCAAAGCCACTTCAATAGGAACTATAATACTGCCGGTCACCTTAGGGCCTAAAACAATCCTGACTGAGTTTTATATTATAGATCGGGAAACTAACTATAATATGATCCTCGGCCGACCTTGGATACATCGAATGAAGGCAATCCCTTCCACGCTATTTCAAGAAGTAAGATTCTTGCATCTGGGAAAGGTATTCGTAGCCAAAGGCAATCCAAAACCTTTCGATTTGCACCTAGCTAATTTAAAGAAAAGACCAGGGGTGCACTCAGAATTTGAACTTCCAACAAATCAACTTAATAAACCCTCTGACCCAAAGCCAGAGGAAAAGTTGATACCTACGACGGATCTCGAAACTACCAACATAGCCAAAACAACTCCAACCCCTAAAAGTAAAACTAAAGAAACAATATCATTAGGGACTACTGCGAAGATCGTTGAGTTGATAGAACAAGATTCACCAATGTTCTTACCATTCGATTCAGTAGGCATGGGATTTTCCCTAGGTGTTGGTTCCTTGCCAGCAGAAGATCTCTGTATGGTAGAATTAGAGTGTGCAAACGCAGCAGATACCCCTACATCTATGCTCCCGGCTAAGTATTGGACTCTCCATTTCGATGGAGCTAAATGCCGCTATGGAGCGGGGGCAGGTATAATTCTTACCTCGCCCGAGGAAAAGGTCCTCCCATTCTCTTTTAAGTTGAACTTTGAATGCACAAACAACGGCGCTGAGTACGAAGCTCTCCTCCTTGGCCTTACCTTAGCCAAAAGAATTGGTATTGATAACATCAGAGTCCTCGGAGACTCGCAATTAGTAACAAACCAAGTTTCTGAAATATATGAAACTAAAGCCGAACATTTACAACTCTACAAAAATGTTGTATTAGATTTAAGCAAGGCGTTCAACTTCATATCCATCAAGCAATCCCATGAGAGAAAAATCTTCTCGCCGATTCAATAAAGCAACTTCGCATCACGCTTCACTCCAAGCAATGAGCTAGAAGATACTCACTTCACAAAGATCCATTCGTAACGAACCATTGATAAAAACAATGACAAATCCTCTTTCAAGCGGAAATGAATCTACCGTCCTAGACCATGTTGGAAATGATGCGGCTACTTTGGATTACTTAAATGCCTATGCAGCATTACATCTCTCCTATCACACACTAGATTTATCTCTGATCCCGCATTCATCTTCCTACTTCGGAAATCCCGTAACGGATCTTCCCTCGCAAAGGGAACCTAGCATATACGCAATAGAAAATGGGGATGATATAGATCTACCTCCAAAGACCACCGAGTTCGAAGAGGGTAACGCCTCTTTAATCGAAGAAACAATCGATGTCAACATTGGGACAGAGAATGAACCAAGGATATTGAAACTAGGTTCTTCATTAACCCTAGAAGAAGTAGAAATACATACTCAGGTTCTCAAAGAACATCAGAAGGCATTTCCATTTAATTACAAAGAGATGACAGGAGTCGCACCCCACATTGCGGTGCACAACCTCGTCACTAGATCAGATGCAAAGCCAATTAAGCAAAAATCAAGACCTATGAAGCCCAAGGTAGCCCTCATGGTAAAAGAGGAGGTAATAAAACTCCTTCGTAGGATTTATCAAGCCGCTTGACTACTCCCAATGGGTATCTAATATCGTTCCCGTTCTCAAGAAAAATGGAAAGATACGCATCTGCATAGATTTTCGGGACATCAACAAAGCGTGTCCTAAAGACGATTTCCCATTACCATCCATAGACGTTATTGTTGATGCAACAACTGGTTTTGAACTCTTGTCTCTCATGGATGGATTCTCGGATACAATCAAATCAGAATATCTGAGCAAGATCAAGCTAAAACCACCTTTATAACTCCTTGGGGAACCTATTGCTACGCTGTTATGCCATTCGGTCTCAAGAACGCCGGTGCCACGTATCAGCGGGCTATGACTTATATATTTCATGATTTAATTCATAAAATCGTGGAATCCTACGTAGATGACTTGTTGGCTAAGGCCAAGAAGCGTTGTGACCATCCCGAAGTACTCCGCGTCATTCTTTCACGTTTAATAGAATACGGAGTTACGCTAAATCCGAGAAATGCGTCTTTGGTGTAACAGGAGGAAAGCTCCTAGGTTACATCATATCGTCACGAGGGATCGACGTTGATCCAACCAAAATTCGGGCTGTCCTCGAAATGGTCCCACCTTCGAGTGAATCTGGAATCAGATCATTTCTCGGGAAGCTGGGTGCAATCCGGAGATTCATCCCGGACTTAAGCTTCGCTATTCATCCAATCAATAATTTACTCAAGAAAGACTATAGCATTGATTGGACCGAAGACTGCAACGAAGCTTTCAACGCAGTTAAACGCTTCTTACTGTCACCACCTACGCTAATGCCACCTAAGCTAGATCGCCCGTTAATTCTATACTCACGGGCTACCGATGTCTCGCTGGCCTGTATGTTGGCCCAGGAAGACGATGACAAGAGAGAGCGTGCAATTTATTTCATTAGCCGAACATTGCTCGACTATGAAACACGCTATACACAAGCAGCGAGAATGTCTTGCCATAGTCTTTGCTACTAAACGTCTAAGACATTACATGCTGAATCAAGAAACAAGGGTCATGGTAAAGACGGACCATTTACGGACTTTTCTCACACAAGGGTCCTTGTCCAAAAAAGTTGGACGCTTTATAACCTTAATGGGAGAGTTCGAATTAACATTTGTAAACCAGAAGTCAGTTAAAGGACAAATCATCGCGGATTGGTTAGCTGACAACCCATTAGACGGAGGCGATTTAGTAGATTTAGACTTTCCAGATGAATGCGTATACTACATTGAAACTCGACCTACTATCTCTGAGTGCCCTTGGTACACTGATATCATTAATTATATCATGCACCATACGTACCCAGAGGCAGTTACACCGCAACAAAGAAGGCGGTTACGCATAATCGTGTCTAAATATGTCATCATAGAGCAAGTTCTCTATCGAAAAGCATTCGATGGAATGCTTCTAAGGTGTGTCGACACAGAAGAGTCCAAGAGGATTCTCCATGAATCCCACAACGGTATATGTGGAGGCCACTTCGGTGGCCATGCCACCGCTCGAAAAATACATCGAATGGGCTATTTCTGGCCCACTCTGGAACATGACGCGATAGAGTTTGCACGCAGGTGTCATAAGTGCCAAGAATTCTCTCACGAGATCCACATGCCAGCACAAGCTCTGCAACCAATCGCTACTCCATGGCCCTTTTCTACATGGGGCCTAGACTTAATAGGGAAATTCTCTCCCTCATCCACAGACGGCCACAATTTTATAATCACGGCCACTGAGTATTTTACCAAATGGGTAGAGGCCATGCCTCTTACTACCGTACCTGGCTCAGTAATCGCTAAGTTCATTTTGAATCAAATCATTTGTAGGTACGGTATCCCGCAAATCATTATCTCAGATAATGGAACTTCTTTCAAAAATGAAGAAGTTCGTGAACTATGCAACAAATTTAAAATAAGCCATCATACGGCTTCCTTGTATTATCCCCAAGCCAATGGGCAGGCTGAAGCAACAAACAAAACGCTGAAAGCCATTCTCCTTAAAACGGTGAAAGAAAACAAGCGAGATTGGCACTTGAAGTTATATCCGGCCTTGTGGGCCCACCGAACCTCAATAAGAACACCAACGGGAGCAACTCCTTTCTCGCTAGTATTTGGGGCGGAAGCAGTTCTCCCGCTTGAAGTCGAAATACCCAGTCTCCGCATTTCGCTACAAGGGATTCTGGATGAAGACGCTTACAGAGAAGCACGTCTTTCCCAACTAGAAAGCCTAGATGAAACTAGGTTAGATGCTGAACAGTGGCATAGAGCTTATGCTGACCGAATGTGCCGGCAATATAACAAGAAGGTCTATGAACGCGACATATATGAAGGTGATCTAGTTCTAAGACTAGACAGCCGGATCGATAAGAAGACCGGCGAAGGAAGGAAATTCCGGCCCAAATGGTTGGGCCCATACCGAGTCATGAAGGACTACGGGAATGGTGCTTATCTCTTATGTACGTTAGAAGGTGAGGAGTTTGGCGAAACAGTCAATTCCCTCCACCTCAAACGTTTCTACGCATAAGCAAAGCAACGCTACCTATATAACTATCTACATCGCATTTTCATATAAATTAGGATCATTTTGTCCACTTGTTCTTACATAAATTGTGATCAAAGAATCTATTCTCAAAGCAATTCATTACAAACTCGTGATGTTTCTGGCATAAAGTTCTTTAATCATACCTCTCCATCTTCGTATATTATCAAATCATCTTCAGAATCTTTTATCAAATAAAATCAGACATGACGAAGTCCTAACGGTAACCATACCAAGATCTGCAAGTTTGTTCTCGCTTTGATTTCTTCTCAGGATTGGTGTCTTGCCTATGGTCTGTTCTAGAAGCTTCATGGTGTCACATCTATCCCATATATATACATCTCTTTGGAAATAAGCGTATACTGACATTTTACTCAAAAAGACAAGTCAAGAAGTGATTAAACAGAAAATTTTATTTTTACACATTTCCTTGCCCCACCAACCTTCGGTGATGAGCTTGCGTCTCTTACTAGTGACGTAGGGTTGGGAAAGGATGGAAATGCCCTTACTCGCCTATGCCTTGCCCATGGTGATAAACCCATGCTTCTTACAGGTAGCATGGGGCAAAGTGTAGGGGGTCCTCTAGACAAAGTAAATATTAAAAGGTCATAAACAAACAATTCAAACTTTGAGTCAAAAACGAATGAATCAGATATTCAAAATTCCAAAAAGAGTTAAAAATCCTAAAAACCCAGATTTTGTCTACTATGTGGCCATCTACGGGTCTAAGTCTGGATAAATCGCAAAGCAAGTTGCACCCAAAACTATGAAGTCATTCAGGTAGAGTGAGCTTGTAGCTTTCACTTTGGTTCCACCAAAGCTTCGTCTGTCTTTCATCACTATCATTTCACCATATTTCATAAACTTGCGCCCTTCTTGGCTCTTGGTGATGAGCCCTCGCATCTTACTAGTTGCGTGGAGTTAAGAGTGGGGCAAGTTAATCTGTTCATCATACTGGTTATTTTCATCATTTTGCCAAAACAAATACAAGTTACCCAAATTGCTAACAAAAGTTAAGATTCAAGATCACAGTATATCTACAATATCATGTATCAGCATCATGAAACACAAAAAGAAAGCAAACATTTGCATCATCTGTTTTCCATTGCATACATTCTAGAAAGCATATAAACATACATCGTAGTATACACAAAGCAGTTGGAAATAGAAAGGACACACACAAGTGACAAGTTTTGATCCAAAAACGGACGCATATATATAAATAATCAATGTTTGTATACAATGCCATCATGCACTAGGCATGGTCAAAACGCTCAAAGAGCCCGTAATACACAAAAGAATCTATAATACAAAAATATACATAGGAGCCAAGTGGCCTCTCAACCCCTGCGCGATCCCGCCGAAGGTGCGCGCCCTCGCCTAGGACTCCGGCTACGCTGGCGCTCTGAATGGACGGAGGGCTCAGGGTCCCGAGGAGCAGCCGTGGTCTCGCCATGAGAGTGGCTCCTCATAAGACGCTCGGCTGTCCTATAGCCTGCCAACTCTGTACGGAGAGTCGACACCATCTTGGCCACGTGCCAAACGGGAGCAAAGACGCGCGCATGCCTACCACCAAGGGCTCCCCAAGATCTACAGATAGCTCCGCACGGGTCTTATCCATAGGGATCATCGAGAATCGCACATACCCTACGGATTAGATCCCGCCACTCACAACAGCCTCTCGCAAAACAAAGAAGAAAGACGAATTAGAAACTAGGCAAGAGGCTAAAATATACAAGATACAAATATAAGGAGAGATAGCAGTTAAAACAAGTCCTAAATCAAACTAACACTAAAAGAGGAGAGGATAACTTACTCGGATCGCCGGGCCTCCAAGATGGATCGATGGGGCCGGCACCCGCTGCGGATGCCGCTGCCGACTGTGGAGCTGCTCCTGTAGTAGGGGCAACATGTCGTCCCGCAACTGACTCGTCCTCTCCACCACGGCCCTGAGAGAGTGGCTCCTCTGAAACTAGAGTCTCTCTCTCTGCACTCTGCTCCTCCCTCTCCGCCTGCATGATATCCTGAGTATCATGCCACTCAGGATCACTCTCATCCGTCTGCTCCTCCGACCCTCCCTCTGCGGACTCCTCAGAATCGGAGTCAATATCTATAGGGTCATCGCTACTATGAGCAGGACCCGCAGTAATCCGAAGTAAAGGTGCCCGAGGCGCACCAGCTCTCCCTCTGGCCCGAACAATCCCCCTGGCTGCAATAGGAATACCAGGAGTGACCACTGTCCAACCACGGCCTCTAGGCCCCCCTCTAGCCTCCCGGACTGATCTATAGACTGGTGCCACTGGAGGAAGCATGCCCACATATGGGAGGCCGAACTGCTGAGGAACCCTGCCGAAAGGATGTACCTCCACCCGTCCCACACGGTCAATAAGCTGCCCTGTGGTGGAGCAAGAGATCAATGTGAGAGCCTCCTCTCCCCAAATGCCGGCCATGAGCTGGTACGGTATGGCCTCCATATCTGCTGTAGTGAGGGAAGCTACTGGCTGGTGAGGTGCTCTAAGCACCGACATGTCTGACCATCTGGCTGCCCTCACAGCCCCGGGATCTGCCACCTCCACGCCTCTGCCATAGGGAATGAAGCGCTCATACACCCAACTCATAACTAGAGTAGGGTGGCTCAAAGACTGTCCCTGTAAACGGACCACCCTGTATAAGTCGTGATAAGTGGTCCCCAAAATATCTCGCCCTGTGCGTATATCCGCCATGCCCTCTATCTCGTGCAATGATGGGGGCCCAAAGAAGATAACAATGTATCCCCTCCCTTGTCCCCGATCGCCTCGAGGCAAGGATCCCCATGATGGCTCTGTCCGAAATACGGGGATGGGCAAAGAAGGAATGGATCTAACTCTCACTCCCTTCTTCGGCCCCGTGGAAATAGCCGCATCCCCATATAACCTCGCCCACTGTGCATCTGTGCTCTGACCCACTGCTCTGGTGTGAGTCTCCTCCCGATGATCGGGACCCCAAGATACGGTAAACGCCCTCTAGAGTAATAGTCCACTCACCGCGGACTCCCAGCAATGGAAAGTGTTCCGATCTGCATCCCAATAAGAAAATAAGTCACAAAGGATGTGACTCGATGGCGTAACATGGGGCACGCGCGATATGCGCAATATACCGGCCCTCTGTAACGTGTCCTCCTCGTCTGGCGAAAGGGCATCCAATACCCCGGCAACCAATCACACTCTCTCTCCCGGCTCCATCTAATGTACTCCTCCCTCGCCTGCATACACCCAAAAACACACCAAACAGAGCAAGTTAGTATCTAATCAATGCAGGGAGAGTCATAAAAACGTACAGAAATGCAAGAAAATATAAGTATAAGTCTCCAAAACAAGCTCTTTTGCATTCTGTGCAAAACCGCCGCCCTGAGCAGGGAGGTGGTTTTGTAACCGCCGCCTTAAAGGCGGCGGTCACAGAACCCGCCGCCCGATCGTGGCGGCGGCGGTGGTCAGTAACCGCCGCCCTGGCCAGGCGGCGGTCGCGTCCGAAAACCCGCGCGGGTTTTTAACCCTAAAAAGTCCAAAAAACGCAAAAATAGACCATTTTAGCTAAAAAAAGAGCCTACCCAAGAGGCGCCCCCCCTAGGTGGACCTTTTGAACCAAACATTTTCAAAATAACCCCCATTACAAAGAATTTGCCATTTCAAATTTAAAGGGGAAAATGCAAAATTAAAGAAAACCAACCCGTGATCTCGCGGGGTGGCGTTCCGCACGTGGGGCATGATCACTATCTCACTCCTGGACGCTTCGACTCTATTCACGTGAGAAACCGTCACCGTGGGTCCCAGAGCTCAAAATCTATCAAATCAACTCGCGCAAATGAATAGGAAAATGGGCCCACTTTCATATATATATTGTTCTATTTCGTTTTAAAATGACTTTTTCACAGGTTCGGAGCGCCGACGGAGGTAAGTTCCTATCCCCGCACAAATGGTACGTCCTCTTTCCCTGTTATTTTAGTGTTTGTTTTCCAAATTATTGTATCTATCTAGCACTTGAGTTCTCTTTTCATTTTTATAGGTAGCGGAATTTTGGATGGCGTCATTTCAACACACGGACGTGTAAGGTATAACTTCTAACTCCCCATTTCGGGACTGCCATACTCGGACCCACCGTTTTATGCCTCTTCATGGCTAAAACGCTTCTCCGAGGGGGCAATATGTACGTACCCAAAATTGTAAGGTACTGTACCGCGGAACGGTGTAATAAATGCCCCAATGATGATACAGGTCTCCTCGCAAGGTGTTCGGGATCCGGAAAAGCTCTTCGGAGTATGCGTTAACATCCCGCATGCCCCACTTAGCCCCCGCGCCCTTTGTTTTCCCCTCTTTTCCCTCTTTCCTCGGCCTCGAACCTTCAAGGATTTAAACCGCCGCCCTGAACAGGGCGGCGGTCCTGTAACCGCCGCCCGCTCGCAGGCGGGCGGTCCCATGTGCGCCGCCCCGAACGCCCTTTTGCGACCCGCGTGAAATATCACGTTTCACCAAATATCACGACTCACCAACTTTTCTTTGCCGACTTGAGCATGCATTAATGTTTTTGGTCCCCTGGAACAGTGTTTTTCCTTTGTTTATTGTTTAGGAGTTCAATTTGATTTTGGTTTTTGAGTGTTGGAATTCCTATAAGTGCATGGTTTGTGTTCATGTAAATGGCTTCTGATTTTTGGTCTGATTTTGGTCTAAATTTTGGCTGAGTTTGTGTGAAGAATTTGAGCTGGAGTTTTGATCACCATTTTTCCTTGTTAGAGTCTTCTGGTTTTTAGTACTTGGTTTAGCATTGCTCAGCTGTTGGTAAGCCACACCCATCTTGTGCAGCAGCAAAGTGTTGTTGCTCCATTCATAACCGCTAGAAGCTTGCCTCAAATTCCTTTTGCTGTAAATTTGTTTTACTGTGACTTAGAGTTCTTAGTTCAATTCATTGTATACCTGGTTAGCTTTATTCAGTTGTTAGTAAGCCACATATCCAACTTGTGCAAGCAGTGTCTTTATTTTGGAACAAAATAGCTTGGGAAGCCATTAAAGTTGCAGGTTTTGCTCTTCGTATAGGATAGTCAAAGGTTCTGGTCGCTTCACGTTGCATGACTCGCAGTAAAATCCCGCTAGGAATCGCATAAGCCAAGCTCTGTACTCTTGCGCTATCCCTCTCCTACTCGCATTCTCGGTCTGCATTCTGAGTTGTCCTTGTCCCAAAATCTACTCCTATCGGTGCTAGCATTACACGCTTTTCTGGATCCAAGTGAACACGAAAGAACGAGAAGATCATACTGAGGGGACGAGATCACATACACCATCGGATTCGCCACTGTTCTGCGGAGTCCAGGTTCTAAATTTCAAAGTTCTAGTCAGAATTATATCAAATAGAGTAGTTAATCACTCTATTTCATTTTCATTATATTCTCGATATTGCCAGGGAAGCTGTGGGGATTGATAGTTTCTGAGAAACTATGATTCACTCCTCACTTCTGAGGTAGGATCGAGAATCTTGCAGGTAGATTAGACAGGCTATCTTATTTATTTAGAATAATTCTACAAATTGCACAGGCAAATAACCACACTCGGTTATCTTGTCTGTTTTAAATTATTGTTTAGTTATTATTTCTAGATACGCTTAAAATAGTTTGTTTTCCTTAGAATTGTTAGAATATTTCTTAGAAAGATAAAGGTTATATATGTTAGGTTTATTTCACATAGTTAGAATTTATTTCATTACAGTTAGATTACATTTCGTTTTGTATGACAATCACGGGACCTCAAGAGCCCAGGGAATATATATTTGAGCCAATCGTGCCTCAACCAAACCTAGCCACAAATAGTTGACATAGACCAAAATCTCAGGATACAAGTATTCCGAACAACCGCAGATCTACAACTGATCAGCTCACAGTTAAGAGGATTAAACATAGAAGACGACCAAGCACATGCGTTTTGGTCAAGTCACCAAACTACATATTACCCTAGAAAATATCCACATGACTCAGAAGGGCTCGAAGAGAACAAGCATTCGGGTGTGATCCTTTAGTTCCACAGCCAGACACTGGAGACACCCTCGTAGACATAGATACCAGCTTAAGAATCTAGGTTGCAAGAACGCCTGTGAGGTATTCTGAGAAGATCGCACAAACCGTTGGTTCTAAACGTAGGTTTAAAAAGGCGTACGATTACTGGGATACTAGGGATTAGAACTTGATCTCACGTATGACCATAACAGACCGCAACAACCAAGAGTCTATGGTTCGATCCACAGTCCCACACCCCCAACGAATCCACAAGTCGGCTAGATATAGACACCGCCTACGCACACTAGTATTTCAGTCCACTCCACTTCCACCTATCATCGTCGAACAACTGTCCTTACTAGATATAGCGGCTAACGAAGCTAGGGAATTTTGGACTAGGCTAGAAAATCGTCCATAGAGTCGACTATTTTCATCGTCCGCCATATGACCTTATCAGGAGATATATACGAAACAATCCCAGGTCATTTCCCACGTATTCCGCAACCCATAGATCGAATCACGCCAGAGCTCGATATTGATTGGAGCCTTCGAGCAGTCATCCTCGCTGATCGATCTATCACACCAGTCCAAGTTAGAAGGGCCTTCTTTGCCTTAGATTCACAAATTCCGCTAGTGCGTGTCGAAGACATTAGACTCCCTAACTAGTTTGTCTGCATATTCTACCCCCACCGGCTGTCTCGGCACGACCTCGGGAGGTCGGGTACGCGGAAGAGTCACTTGTTGATTCTCACTCATATGAAGATAAAATTTAATAAGATGATACACCAATTTTTTATTATGTAGTTTTCGCTCACTCTCAATCCAAAAATAAAAGTTCTTCTACTACTACTCTAAAGAAAAAAATATGCATATTTTCCCGTGGTGACTCCATCTAACAAAAATAATCAATAAAGGAGTTGCAATTTTACCTTCTATAGACTCTGTTGAAGAATGACCTGACCTTATGGTAGCCAAAAAGACCCCACTAAAATAAGTATTTCTCCCAAGTCTACATCTATTAAAGAATCTTCTTGTAAGCCTTCTAGTGATAAATCCAAAATAGTGAATGTGTCTAATAAAACTTCGAGGTACCTAATAATCCCATAGTAGCTTCAAAGGCTACCTCTATTGCTAAAGTATCCCTTGTTTGAAGTAGTCCTTCACTCCCTAAAGCTTCCACCACCTCAAAGACACTTGTTTCCTTATGTTTTGATATCATAGACAATTTTAAAAGGTCTTTTATTGCCAAATCACCGCACCCGCCGAATGGCCTTACTACAAATGAAACATTCAGTGTGATTGGGTAACATGGGATCACCTCTCAAGTTGTGGGACTTGCGGGCTCGAGGTGAACCTCCAGAGAAGGCCAACTTCCTCTTCCTAAAATAAGCATTACACTACTAATAATGTAATAAAAACAGCTACCTTGACCTATATTAACATTTTTAGGGGATTGGGGAGAGAGATTTGCAAGAAATAAAACCTACATTAGAAGTGTTGATGCACCAAGAAAGGGTTTTTCTAGAAAAATCCTAGCTTTCCAATGAAGAGAGATGATCGTGAGGAGCACAAAGATACATTGAATACTCAATTTACATACATTACTTCATTCCTTAATAAGCACAATGACCTCCATAACTTAAAAAAGCACCAAGGTTGCACAATACACCTGCAGACATGAAGAGAGGAAAATGGAAGCAAAAAAATAAGTTAAGGACATATAATTGATCACAAAACATAATTTCCATTACTCAAGCACATTCACAAAGAATTATTACAACAAGAAGAGGAAGAAGCTGTCATTACAATTTTTAGAAGAAAGGCTTGAGAGCCTCGCGAATTCACAACTAAGCTTGCTAAGAGAGGGCGAGCTTGGAAAAATGACTAACTCTCTTTATTTTGCATTCCATTTACATTTTATAGAAAATTCCAATTAGGTGCGAGAAAGAAGGAGGAATCCTAAAACATAGGAAATATGTAGCAGATGAGTTAATCACGTTGTTTCCTCATTAATTGCAACTCCACCTTCCTAGGTACTATTCAAAGAATGAGGTAATCTTGAAATTTATAAAACCAAAATTTCTGAAAATATATTTTCTGATGATTCCATTGTGTATTTCTCACTCTCCCGATTCCAATGACTATAATTTTGTGGAAAACAAACATTCAGGAGGAAGTTATGGCTTGTTGAGAAAATGTTACTTTTTGGGTATCCTAGAACTGTCTTCAACCAGCTCACTAAGTCACAAAATGGATCCCCGAGTTACCTTCTTACTCGACGAGTTTTCTATTTTATGTTTACATCATGGGCTATAAAATAGATTACTTGGCTCGCCATCTTCATTAACTTTTTCCCTAGTTCCACGTATTACATTGGTTACTTTATGTTCCAACGACCACCACCCTTTTATGTTTTGCATTGGAAATTATTGGTTATACATCCACGAGGGATTTTCATGTTTTAACCACACTGATTTTTACGAATTCATCGATTGCATAATTTTCCATGTTTCCATCATGCTCAAGAACACTTTCGCTAACTCGGACACTAGGTGAGTGACTCAGTTTTCACTTAGGATCCTCCCAAAACCTTCGCATTGCTCCATATGTTACACGCTAATCACTCCACATTTTACATTAACTCCACCCAAACTTCCTTTTAAACCACTCGGGAATTAATCATTTCCAACTTTCCTCGTACTCACTAGCTTGGGCATTATTTCGATCCAACCAATCACTTGGCTTGATCTCTTATCAATTATTGGTCATTCTACATTCATCGCCTCCCAAATTTTCGTTCAATTTGTCAAGCTAACATGGCTTGCTTTGTCAAACTCCACGTTCTTGCTATCTCTCGCTACACTAATTGATCACCGAGTATTGAATTTACCAACTCGTTTTGGACCGGACTAAGCTCACCCTTTCGGGCTTCAAAACCGAACCTCCCCACTCAACTCCAACTAAAACTTTGAAATTTTGGAGTTTTAGGTTTTCGGGCTTCAGGCTCGTCTTTAAATTTTAGCCAACTCGGCGGGGCGATTTCTGAATCGTAAATCTCTAAAATCCCAAAATGGAAATCTTTGAAATGAAATCCCCAAAATCCTGAAATCTCCAAGCCTTGGCTCAAAAATTATATTTCCCTTCTTTTATGAAACTTGTTTCAATCTAAAGTTTGAACCATTATCTCTAGCCAATGTTTATTATTCCTAAGCTCCATTGTGAGCTATTCATCATGTTATGTCACTATGTGAGCTTGCTGCACTAATCTTACCATCTCAATGTTGGAGTGACTCACTCCTCAAGTTGAACCGTTGAGCCCAATGTATTCTAGCTCGATACAAGTCCATATTAGATCTACATTTTTTCATCCTCAGCTCTTAACCTTTGCATCGACAACACAATCTCACCGTGCTCTATGTGTAGATCTATCTACTAGTGGATATTAGAAGTATCAACACTATGTGTATATCTATGTCCTATAGATCCCTGTGAAAAAAATTAAATGTAAGAAGTTGATAAACAAGTTTTTTGAATAAAACATTAATTTCACAAATTTCAATTTAGATTAAATATTAAATATAAAACACAATAAAAATAGATATATCTCTACATATATACCTTCACATAATGTGTCTCCAAATCTATGGGACCACCACCAACAATTATCTGTGGCTGACCCATGACCTAAATAGCAAAAAATAACAAGAAAAGTTAGCCAAGTTGACTAAGGACCTCAACATCAAGTGATAGATAATAGTTGGGCTCATTCAATAGTTGTATATATGTCATATGTTGATATGATGTGGGTTATGAAGCACCACAATACTCACAAGCATGTACTGGAGAAGAATCCTAAGCACACATATAAACAATCAATATTTTATGTCAACACTAGATCTTCTATATATATTTAAATAATAATAAATTGTAAAGTAATAATGAAATAAAATAAACTTTAATTAAATTAAAGTTTAATTTTCACACACCGGAACAAAAAAGTGTTGAAGATTGGGTGTCACAATCCTAACAAGAGGAGGTCTGAATTTAACAGCTATAGTAGTACCCTAAATAGAAGATTCACTACTCTTAATAGTACAACTTTGCTCTAACAAATCAAAAACCCCGATAGTGAGATGTCACACGCCATGAAATCAGCTCATATGCATGCAACAAGTTGGAAACCATGATTCATCCCAACCAATGAATCTAAGTAAAATCTATAAATCCATTGAATTCATCAAGTGGTAACAAATGTGCACGAGAGTATAACTCACTACGTGCATCACTGCTGGTACTAGCGCATTCACTTCTAGTACCACGTCTCTCAAGGAACTGACCCATGTGGTAAGAAGAGATAAATTGTGTATCTTGAGAAATGCTCCCAAGACACTCTATAACACCCTCATGGGCACTCATAACGATAGGCACAATGACATTCTCTAATCTAGATAAGAAATTTTGTGGCCTCTATACAAGTTGTCATGCGTCAACATCTAGAGGAGCTCCTGCCTGTCGATATGTAGGCTTGTTGCTAATGTGGCCATGCCCCTACCAGAAATAATCATGGATTTATAAATAGTTCACCTTTAGGTTTAGGTGAACCTCAACGTGTAGCATCGATATAAAATATAATGGTAATCGGTAATTATTAGCAAATTTGGGTTTAGAGGCCAAAAATCTAGGATAAATCAATGGTGCACAAAGGCAACATGAAGATTTGTTTAGACTATGCCCCGATTTTCTTTTGGCCTGAATAACTTGACCAACACAAGATATTAATGGATTTCTTATTAGGAAGTTGTGTTATAAGGTCATTATATCCCACATCACCTATCACACTTGATTTTAATTCATCGATAAAAATTTTAGTGCCTTACGCTAGAAAGGGTTGTATGTTTTAAATTTTGTTTGTATTTTTAAAGATCTTTCAATATGTTTTCACAATGTGTCTTGTATTTTCCTACTGTAGTCGGAAGCTCAAGAATAGATGATAGCTTTTCTATCTCTAATTTGGTCCTCTCAAAAAAATTAGCAAAGGAAGACGCCATAACTTTAGAAAAATGAAAGTAAAATTCAATTTAGAATAATTTTTTGAAACCATAAACCATAAATTGGCAAATTTTTATGTATATTTAAATTTCTTTCTAAAAAAATATTAAAACATATATTGTTCGTGTGCAATGAGACCTTTTTCATGATGTATCATACACAAACTCATAAGTACTGAGACTTTTCAAACCACTTTTCATATGATCTTACCAATTCAAGAAACTGTGATAGAGTAATGGGTCTTCTTTTCTCAACGTATGAGATGATTTTCAAGTAAAAAATGACCAATTTTCGCTTTAAAATCCTATATTTTTTTCTTAGTAATTCGGTCTAATCGTAACCCTTAAAACACATAAAAGTGTTCTCAATATATTTTGAAGGGCGAATTGGCTTTTGGGAATTTTTCCTTTTCTACTTTCCCAAGAGGAAATTTTTTTGTCAAATATAAATCAATCCACTTCCGATAAAATTAGTAATACACTTTTATACTACTTCCTACTCTAATTTTATAAGGTTCCATAAGAAACATAGTTGGATAAAATGATATCAATCAAGCTCGTGTTGATATAATTTTTGTTGCATTGATGGAGAGCATTTTGTGTAGTTGAGACAAAGATAAACTTAATTGTAGATATACTAATAGATAATAGAAAAGAATAATATTATTTTTGGGTTTGTTTACACTTTAAATTATTTTCTCATATGATCCCATGTCAAGTTGACATGGAAAAGCATAAATGTAGGTACAATATTAATCCTATAATGAAGTTCCACCAGGTTGGAGCATTAAACCGATATAACAAAAAAGGTACAATATTTGACTATTGTATTAATTTTTAAAGTCCAAAATGGTAGTATTTGGTAATTGACTCGTAGATATGGTATCAATATTCGGTAGGGAAGAATTTTTTTTACAAAAAACTACTAAAAAAATTCGATGCTTAATTTTAAAAGAAAACCCAATTTTTATTAAAAAAACCAATGTACATACCTCATCGGGCATCATTCGGCTGGATGTTGTTAATAGAGGAATTTGAGTGATCTAACTTCATGCAATGACATGTGGGGTAGAGGAAAAGTGAGAACCTCCACACCGCCACAAATATATAAACAAGTGGTCTCGTAGATAAATGGTGTATACGTGAACCTCATTTTACATGAAGGGGTGTTTGCGTGAATTCCTCTCCATGTGTTGTGTAGTAGTTTTGGGTGAAGCTTTTTCACGTGAAGGGGGTATTCGTGTGAACACCCATTAACTCCTAACCCACCCAACCTCCTAATCATGTTTTTTGAGTACAAAGTGGGAGAGAGTATTGTGGTTTTACCCAAATAATGTAAAGACACATGCATATATTAAAAATAATATAATTGACATGAAAAGGAATGTGTACACCTAATCTGTGATGAAAGAAAAGGGTTTAGAAAATCATATCTTGTAATTATTGGTGCAAAGGTGTGAGATATTTGGGAGACATCATGCCATTATGGCCGAAGAAGTGTATGGAGAAATTTGTGTTATTCTCCAACTCAGTAACTTCTTCCCGAGAATATGAAAGGATCTTTGTCCTACCTAGGTTTCTTAGGTGATATAACATTTCGCCAAAGTAACGTGGGCAGTAAATTATGTTTTACCCTCCAACTTGTAATTGCTCCCCAACATTCTCGAGATAACTTATTCTATAAAGTCCATTGTGTATTGGAGTTCTATAGATTGGTTTGAACCCATTCGTTGTATAACCCATAATGTAAAGGACATAAAACTTAACTGAATTATACCAGTGTATATTTCTTTAATGTTTGAAACCCCAAATGATCCCCCTCTTTAAGAGCACATGCAAGATCATGGATAGGAGGATGCGGTGACAAACTTGGACCGACTGTGTAAATTGTGCCCTACGGAGGGAAGGGAATGCACTTTATAGAAATAAAGGTCCACATAAATAAGTGGCTAGAAATAAGTGTTACTATGAACAAGCATGCATGTAGAAGACAAGTGTAAGTTACCAAAAAAATGTAGAAGAAAGAAAGCAAGATGATAATGTAAACACCTAAGAATAAAAATAGGCCTCACAAAGTGTATTGCAAACATGGGACATAACTCATGATGTCACAAGACACTCAAGGGAATAGTGGCTACATACAAAAAAAAAAAGTTTCCATACCAAATAAAAGGTAAAACCCACATACAAGAAAAAATATTGAAATAAAATAGCACACAAGCAAAAAGATAGCCATGGTAGCAATCCTATAAACAAATGTTTCACATGAAGCACCTACTATTACGTTAGAAAGATGGTCAAGATGTCAAAAGCATTTATAACAAAGTAATGTAAATTGGTAAGTACAAAATGAAATAAAAACACTTGCGGTAGTCATATGTGGATTCCCTAAGTAACTGTTGTGGGACTGATAGTAGCAAAGCATTCATGCTACATGTAAAAGACGTGTCTACAATCGCAACTAGAGAAGGACATTAATACACATGTTTATGTCAAGATCAACAAAAATGAAAATATGGTGATCTAATTTATTTTAATCTAATGTTATGTGCAACAAGAAATAAAATCTAAAGGAATAAAAGAAATTACCCAAGAAAATAAGAAAGTAGAAGTGTGAAACCCTAATGTGCAAGGAGGGTTAGGAAGAGCTTAGATGATTCACAAACTATACTTGACTATGTCGTAGTGAAGACTAGTTAAATAGAATGAATAAACCACCATATGAGAGCTCTAAAAAGTGCAGATTTGAGTTTTCTCGTAAAAAATAGGAACCTCGAAAAATATGGGGTTTCTAGGGTTTCGTAGTCCGAGATCTAGGTGCCCTAATCTATGAACAAAACCCATAAATAAATTTTTAAGGGTCGTTGAATGATGTCAGCCTTCTACTTTTCACGTGTATGGCATTGAAATATGTCGGATGTCGGTGATAATCGAGATGGAGAGAATAATTGTAAAACCCAAAGCCAATCATCGAAAACATGAAATAAAAAGATTCATATGAATGGGTTAGGTTGTAAATCGCCAATGGTAACAATGGTGGACTTACTAACCGAGCATTTCACTACATTTTATACCTAGATGTACTTATCGGTGTGTATGTGTGTGTGAAAATTATGCCCTGTGTGTTTTTGTGCAGTCATACTTTGTGAAGTAGCGAGCAATAACTAGATGTAGAAATGTAGATAGATGTTGGATGGAATAGAATAAAATCCCATCCTATTATGTGTAATGTAGATAAACCAACCTTGTCCTTTGTGATGGAGCTAGATGGATGTGAATGAAGCTCTAGATTCTTTGGATGGATGCAATTTTATGAGCATTGTTGTCAAGATTTTCTGCATAGCTAAAAACCTAGGCAGTCATGAGATAAATCTCCCTCATTTACCAGTGAGGCTCCCGTGTAATATTTGTCAATTAAATATGCTAGTATCTATTTGTGGGTATTACTTTAACCATGCAGCTCATGAACTATAGTCAGATAGTTTTACAATGAAAAAGTATTTAAAGAAAGGAAATATTTAATGAAGAAGAAAATAATAATAAAAACATAGGAAAGAAAGAGGGAAGATGTGCAACCCAATCAATAGATTATAGAGTTGATTGCATGCACATAGATAGAATAGATAGATATTAACATACAAAATTATAAGCAAAGGAACTTTCAGATCTAGATCTAGAATAACGTAAAGTTTATGAATAGATCTAAGATAGAAAGTTAGAAACAAAATGCACCGTTGACACAAAGTTCTCCGGAAATATGCTCCTTTCTATTCCTCTGCTTCAAATAGCTATCATGGCTTTCAGCACAAAGTTTGGAACACAAGAATGTTGCTTACAAATTCTATTCCTTAACCCGAAGGTTCTTCCTCTACTTATAGCATGTAGAGGGGAAATTACAAATAGGAATCCTTTAGTGAACTGGCACATGTGGAAGTCGGAAAGGAAATAATTGGAAATATCCCTCCTTGAATTCCTCTTTGCATGACATGCATGATTTGCAACTAAAGATAGAACCTTCTATTTCACATGTCTTCCACCTATTTCCAATTAGTTGACTTCTTCAAGAAATGGCTTTTAAACCAATCACTTAGTTTTATAATTTAATTGATTGCTCAATTAATTTGTCAGAGCAAATAAGAGAAAGAAGAAGAAAGAAGAAAGCTATAGTCTTGTCCTTTTTCATATTCTGCATGCAGCTGATTCTTTTGCCTTTGATTCTCACCAAACTAGATCTGGAAGTAGTTGGCTCTGGAAGTGGCTGGATCTAGAAGCAAGTGATTATGATTTGCTTGCGGGTATTGCCTTTGACTTGTCCTTCTTATCCTTGAAGCTTTTGTAGTTCTTCTCTAGTACATGCATCAGTGAAATGTTTGTCATAAATAACTCATCATTTTTATTTTTAATTGCATATGAGCAATTAAAATTTCTACAAAGCACTCCGGTGAATGAAAATTCAATTAAGGCTTCAACCGGAAGATTGGGAGCACATGCACAAGATCCTCGAAAGGAATTTTTCATGCACTGACTTCTACATGAGCTACGTTAGAAACAAGAGGATGATTTTTGGCCGGAAGCCTTTGCAATTATGAGATCTAGATCTGGTTGGGGCTATATCCGGGCCTATTCACTTTAGAAAATATGGAAGCTATGCATAATTCCACCGAGATTTATCTTTCATCCCACTTTGCCATGGCCAAGCAATATTTATCTCGAGCAACTCTTTTTCTCCTTATTCACTGGTCAGAATTCTTCACAATTGGTGCAGATCTGGGAACTTCTTTAGATGTAGAGGATATATTCAATGTGTATGACATTGATTTAAGCTCCCTTTCAATTATATAAGCACTGGGCACCTGTAATAATATGCAAACAATTAATCAAACTTAAATCAAGCTCCTTCAAACCTAAGCGCCAAACTTTGCGGCTTTACGCGGTGAAAACACCTTTTCTAAGCAAAATTCCTCTTTCTTTAGGCACCAAAATTGTCTAGGCTGCAAATCCTTTGCTAAAGAATTAATAACTCCTTTAATATGGAATATCATGCTTATATAACCTTCATCATTCGTAATTAATAATTGCCCTTCCTATTTCTAACAATTAATTAATTAAAAAACATGTTTTTCTTTTAAACTTGGGCGCCACAATTTGCATGCTTTGGGCTGCTTTAAATAAATTAAATTTATTTAATTTTAGCTTTCTTCCTTCATCTTCCATGACTTCACACCGACCTCATGCGCCAAAAATAGGAATTAATTCCATCAATAAATACTTTAAAAAGTATTATTTCTCCTCTAGGTTGGTCGCACTTTTTTGCATGATATAGGGCTGCATTAAATAAATTAAATTTATTTAATTTTAGCATTCTATTTCCAATATTATTTATCCTTTCATCATGCGTTGAATTTTCCTCATGCTTGGGAGCCAATTTTAGGAATAGAAACAATTAATTAATACTTTAAAAAGTATTATTCTTCCTCTAGGTGTGTTGCACTTTTTGGCATGGCTGATTTCCTACCAGATCGCATATCCAAAAATCCCATGGTCCACTTAAGTTGTTTGACTTCCATAATGGGATTTTTAACCTGCAAGCAGGTAAGAAATTCTCATCAATGCCTCACGTGATTTTCTTTTATTTTATAGTGGGAATTTTCACCCGTAATGCATGCAAGAAATTTTTGCCTGCCTGCTACCTCTAATTTTCCCATCATGACTAAAGTGACCTTGCTTCCATGGGAAAAAGTACCCTTCCAGGTAGGTACAAAATTCCCACATGCCTAGTACTACTAAAAATCCCATCATAGCTTAAAACCTTCCTTTCCCAAAATGTGACTTGCCTAGAAGAGGCCTTTTTTGTGTATGACTTTGTCTTTTTAGAGAAAACCAAACTTCCTATGGCAAATTCCTTCTGGAATGACGTCCATAGATGATTTCAAGATACTCCAGGAAAGAAAACAGATTTGAACTAACAAAGGAATTTACCTAGGGAATTTCACAGAGAAAACATGCAAAAAACAAAAACATAAAAAATGTTGCTAAAGTCACGCACAAAGCCCAGGATTCATTCCTGGTGGAAACCCTACTGGTATATGGGAATATTGACATGTAAAACCTCAACAGGTTAAACCAGAGCACAATTTACCTCAAATGGGGCTTAAAATAATTAAATAAAAATTTCCCGCAGGCAAACCCCAAAGAATAATATAACAAGTTTGGGCATCTGGGTATTTGTCAAAATTGGCTTATATGACTCTCTGGGAATATCTTGACGCAATACAGACATTTTTTGGCAATAAAAACACAAAACAACCCATTATTTTAAAAGTACGAAATTTTTAACATGGGGTAGTCTCAGATTTTAGAGTGAAATTTGGGGACACCAAGCATGATAGTATTTCTTAGTGCTTGGTCCCTCATTATGGTCACATAACTTTATATTTATATAATTATCTAGTTCGATTTTGTAATTAACCCCAAAAATGTCGACCACTAAAATTATGGAAATCTCAAATGGCTAGAAAGTACCAAAAGAACATAGTAAAGTGCAAAGAGGGTAAGGGTTCCTATAAGGGACAAGGTAAACTAGATCACCCCAATCCTCACTAGGCTCCCCGATCGGGATAGCAATAACACTTTGAGTAAAAAAACTGAATCGGAAAGTATGATCAAAAGGTCAAAAGTTACAATAGAAATCAAAGTAAAATGGCCAAAGGACATGGGTTTATTAGTACTTTCTTCACTAAAAACCCATATGAATAGTAGTATGAGATTGGAACTTAATAATACCCAAAGTGTGTGATTTTTTGTCTAATATATATATATATATATATATATATATACTATATGTATCATGAATAAAAGAATCCATAATAAGCATGATCGTAATAGTATGCATAGAGTGGCATAGACCGGAAAGAGAATCCATAAACATAAATAGATATAGGAAGGTATGATTATGGTATAGATAATAGAAAGTTATGCTATAATTATTGACTTGAAATGTAAAGAAAAAGTATGGTATAGGTTTTTATATGATTAGTATCGATAAAAACTTTCTATTACAATGTGTAACTATGGGGGAAGATTAGTGCCGCCAAATGTGTGAATGATGGAAATCTAACCTATTGGTATCCAAATTTGTTCTCTCTTTCAAGCTTAAGCGGCATCACATGATTTGACATGGAGCTTAGAGATAGATAGATCATAATGTGTTTCATTTTGTATCCGGGGATGAGATCTAACTCGGCCCTTTGTCACTCGTATTTGTTGAGAGATGGATAACACCTTCAAGAGGATTTGACCTATCCTCACTACTTCAGCTATGCATTTCGACCCGGGGGTGAGACGACCCACGGGTAGTGTAACCTCTGTTTGATGAAGAAGATGGAGATATCCTTCTTTTGCACAAATTTTATGAAGAAAACCTTGGGAAAGTACGATCAATACTCCATAAATTAACTCTCAAGAGTTTTCACTTCTAAACGATGGAGATACTTTCAAAACAAGGCTAAGGTTACTGAAGACATTATGGGATCCTGATTGTTCTACATATTTTAGTAAATAGATTTTTTTCCTTTGTTGATATACAGGGCAAACAGGGGTAGTTCAGATGGATTCATGGTTTTTGAATAATTTTGGTGGGATATTGAGGAGGATAAAGTTGATTATACTAGATCTTTGAGGGACTTCACAACAATGGAAAACTCAACAACAAAAAGTTTCAGAATTGTTAAGATGTTCCTTCAACCAGAAGGTGTGCTTCAATGGAGGCCCAGATCGTAACGTTTTCACACAATCTTTGAGAATCTAACACGAAGGCTCAAGGTAATAGATAAATTAAACACCAAAATCTCTGATCAATCATGCCTAAGGTACACCCAAATACTTACAGACAATCTTTATCAACAAATGACAGTGGAGTGATTTTAAATCGTTTATCTCATCACAAGATGAAGGATCTTCTTGAAATGAAATTGCAAATGCCACTAAACTATCACAGGGATGAGATCCTGTGTGATTTCACAAAGATTTCAATGTAAGATTGCAATAGGAATGAAAGAAACCATTTGCAGACATTCTAAAACAAAGCAGACACTAATTGCTCCAAGATTGACACAAATTAATTTCAAAATTGCTTAAATTCATTAGTAGGGGAAAGCTTCTAGAGAAATCTCAGTGCTCGTCAATGGCTATACATCTCGTAACCAACTTGACATGATAGAAAATCTAAAACAAAAGAAATTAATAGGTTATCTCAAATTGGTCTCTCAGAAGACGACTTTTATCAAATTTTCTCTTAAGAATTCAACCCCGACCCTTTGCAAGAGTATTCTCATTGCATTTATACATTTTACTCACTCAATTTTCCCCCAAAAGAGAAGAATATTCGAGGGACCTTTTCTTGTTACCAATTTTCCTTAGAAAGTGACATTTAACAAATTCACATCTAAAAGTTACTAGGTGGACCAATTGTGAACTGATCACATTTCTTGGGCCCTCGACTAATGACTAGGATGCCATGCCACAACGTTTTGGAAATCCTTCTAATCATTTTGATTCTGTCATGCGAGAAATCCCTTTTTAATCATTTTCTGGAGGCTCTACACAACTGGATATGACAGGTAATCCTTTTTTCTCTCAAGGCAACACCTTTTTCATCTTTTGCACCTACAACTTTCATCCTTTTCCCTTTCTTTCCTCTACAACTCTGTCCCGCATCTAGATTCTCTGGTAATTCCCATTTTTGCAAGTGCCTGAGAAATTCCAACTTCAAAATATCGACCTTAACAATCCTTGGACTCAAAAATTAAGTTCTGAATCCATTCAATGGTACTTTACAGACATAGAAGACAAGGAATTCCATCAAAAAATGTTGAAGAACAGTGCGCATTCACATCTACAGGAGTCTTGGAGAAAAAATGGTGGAAAAACATATGTAATGCACAAAAACCGTTGATCCTGTCCCTTCTCTACTTTATTTTATAATCATCCACGTGTTTCCTTGGCACAACTATAAAGGAGAAGTACAGGGGAAAGTTTCCAAGCAAGCGTGGGCCTTTTACATGCCCCAGGACCAAGAAAAACACCTTTTGGTCACTAAAAAGAAATTCTTAGAAAAAAAGGAGCCAACGGAAGCCTCCATGTGTCTCAATGGTGCACTTTGAGATGGTCCCCAAAAGTAGAGACCCCAAACAAGCACGGGCTCACCACGTGTCTCAGTCCGGCAGAGTTGTTAAAAAAGTTGAAGGATCAACGGAAGGCGCCATGTGTCTAGGGTCCGAGATGCTTTCCTTGCCATTGAAAAGTCCAAGGAAGGGTAAAAGTGGTGGAAGCCTCCAAGTGTCCTCCTGGCACTTCTTCAAAATAAAATTTAGGGGCCATTCCCCAAACAGTGCAGATCCCTCCATGTGTCCTAGGCCTTAGAAAATTGCTTTGAAAAGTTTTAAGTATAGAGGAGAGTCGGCAAAAGCCTCCACATGTATCCCTGTCGCAATTGTTAAGGTGGGACCCTGAGGTAGATCCTTAAATGAGCGTCATCCCTCCACGTGTCCATGGTCCACCAAAATTGTACGCCACATGAAAAATTTGTCTAAGTCTAGGCAAGGTAGTGGAAACCTCCACGTGTCTCCCGGTGCAACTCCAAGGCCAAACCAAAAGGTGAATTTTTAGATGAGCGCCGACCCTCCACGTGGACAAGTTTTGAGTTAAATTGGGCCTTAAAGTTTTCAAAGTGCCTGTCGAGCCGCATCAACTAGAAAGGGCCATGTTTCCACAGATGCATAGATGTAAATTTGACAAGGAAAAACACTCCCATCAAACCGTAAAAAGAAGGAAAATCACCATTTACACCCGGAAATGAATTTTTCTTCAAGGAAAGAGAATTTGGAAATAATATAAGGCCCAAATATGATATTCCAAGTCGTATCCAATCACGTTTCCATAGATATTTTGGGCAAAAATGACAGAAAAACAAAACGTGGATCATGGAAAATGGAAGGAAGGGAAAAAACAGTTTTCACCAAGTTACAAATATTTTCACATGGACAAAGGAAAGAAAAAAAAATTCTAGAATTTCAAAGTGATCCTTGACCAAGGAAGGTATTGCTCATGGCAACCAAATGGAGGAAAAGTTTTTATGCATCAATAGGGGAGATAGAGAAGATGACAGAGCACTAAAACTGGAAAACTTTAAGAATAAATGGGGCAAGACAAAATTGAGCACTAACATCAGCTCGACTCGGGATGTGAACTCCTATGAGTGCCACAAGAAAAAACATCGGACCAAGTGCCAACAACAAACCATTGGGCAACCGATTCAAAGAATAAGCTAGCAGAGAAGAGAAACCATAACCACCCTCTAAAAAAAGAACCGAGAAACCAGTAAAATGAGGTCACCAAGGACCGAACGAACAAAAACACAAAAGCAGAATGAAAACAAAGAACTATACACTATATAATGGAGTATACCTTGATTCTAGAGAAATAAATCAAGGAAATGTTTCAAATGCCTACCATTAACAGGAAATTCAAGCAGTTCCCCGTCTAAGTCTTTTAAGAAGAAGGTATTTTCACCAATTCGAATGTCAATTGAATAAGGGCCCATCCACAATGCATCAAATTTACCATGCTTTCCCTTATCTTCATGCTTGCTATCCCATAATAGCACAAGATCCCCAATGCTAAAAGCTCTTGGAGTCACCTTCTTGTCAAATAAATTCTTCAAATTTTCTCTAAACTTCACATGTCATTGATGGGATGCCCTTCTTTCTTCATCTAACTCAATAATCTAATTGATTCAAGCATCATATGGACTAACTTCTTGATCTTCAATTTGTTGAACAAACTAAAATGAAGACAATTGCAAATGAAGGGGCAAAAGCTTGAGTTCCATATACCAACTCAAATGGGATTTTACCAATAGCTCTTTTGACACTTATTCTATCATCCCAAACAAAAAACTTCAGTTGCTCACCCTACTTCTTTTTGTTCAGCTCCAAGGTTCTTCTAATGATCTTCAACAAGGTTTTATTGCTGGACTCATCTTGTCCATTTCCTTGAGGATTGTAGTTATAAGCATATGTCAAATTGATTCCATACTCTTTGCACATTGCCACCAAAGGTTTGGCTCTGAAATTCATGGCATTATCAAAGAACAATTTTAGCTCGCACTCCAAATCTGCATATGATTTGATTTAGCATGAAGTCCATGATAACTTGGTGTGTTGCTTTCTTGGTGGGGATTGCTTCCACCCACTTAATGAAATAACCAGTGGCTACAAGAATCCATTTATGACCAACAATGGAAGGATCAGATATTTCTCCAATGAAATCCATTCCCCATTGCTTAAATGGGGATTAAATTGACACAAGTTGCAAAAAGAAGGGAGCTCAAGCTTTCATTCTTCCGTAAAAATGCTGGAAAATTTCACATTTCCTAACCAATAGAGTTGTATATTTGAAGAGAGTTGGCCATTAATAACCAGCCCTCACGATTTTATGTGTTGTAACTCTTCCGTAAAAATTTTCCCCACAAAATCCTCCATGGAGATCAAGAATTACCTTTGGGGCTTCATCCTCAAAGAATGCATCTTAAGAGCACTCCCTCTGGGTTCTTTCAAGCTAACCCAAAATCAGTAATGATGTATTTTTAGAGGTTAACTTAAGAGCTCTTTTCTCGAGTTTTACTCAAATGTTCGGGGAAAGTATAAATGTCTAAGATAAAATATTATATCCTTGTACCATTCATCTGAGCTTACCAACTTTTCAAGGACATGAACCTTTTCTCCTTTTACTTCATTCACCTCAATAGTTTACAAGTTTCTCTCACCATAAGTTTAGCTAGCCCCAAACCTTTTACCAATTTCGTGGTTTGGATATCCATGTCATATTCCCGCAACTTGTTCACCAATCTACATATTTTGCTTGAGACATACATCTCTAATAAGATGTCTTTCACCATGGTGTGGGGAACATAAGAAACAACTTTAGAGCTCAAAATGTAGGGTCTCGAAAACTTTTTTACTTTCACCAAGGAAAATGCTTGTTTATCCATGATGGTGTGCTTCAACTTAGCTCCTTGCAATGTCTTATTAAAAAAGTAAATTGGTCTCTCATCTCCTTCATCATCCTTCTCCGCAACAAAATTGATGCAATGGTGTTTTCTGAAGAAAAAGAAAACACTTGAAAAGGCTTCTTGTAATTTACTGAGATGCCAAAACAGGGGCATTCTTTAATGCTTCTTTGATCCCATTGAAAGCTTGAATGGAAGCTTCTTCCCATTGGATAACTTGGTCCTTTTTCAAAGATACTAGTAATGGGGATAGTTAGCTCAACAAATTTATACACAAATCTTCTGATAAAGTTTATTTGTCAAAAGAATGATTGAACTCCCTTCTTAGTTCTTGGAATTGGAACCTTGTTGATGGCTTCCACTCTCTCAGGATCAATCATGACCCCTTCCTTTGATACAATGTGACCAAACAGCTTTTCCTTTTGCACTCCAAAATGACACTTCTTTGGATTCAATGATATGCTATAATCTCTACATCTTAACAACATTATCTCCAAGTGTTGCAAGTGATCATTTCTTTTCTAGAAAACACATTTGCATCATCTTAATAAACAACAATGAAATCATTGATATAACTAGAAAACGCTACATCCATTACTCTTTGGAAATTTTCTCTAGCATTCATTAAGCCAAAGGAATCTTGACATAGACATAAGTTCCCCAACAAGTGGTAAAGGTAGTGTTTATTCTTTCTGACTCCTTCACAACAACTTGATTATAGCCAGAGAAACCATCCAAAGTGGATAAAAATTTAGAACCAGCTTACCAATTGTAGCATATTATCCATGTTTGGAAGATGGTAATTATCTTTCAATGATGCTTTATTCAAGTTCTTAAATTCTACGTGCACAACCTTATATCATAATTCTTTTTTCGATCGGGCACTAGGTTCACAACCAAGGATGAGTACCTTGTGGGATGAATGATCCCTCCATCCCTCAACTTATTCATTTCTTCTTGCATCTTCAAAGAAAGAAGTGGATTGATGGGCCTCTATTTTTTCCTGAAAGGCTTGGCATTAGATTCAAGAGGAATCTCATGTTGGAACAAATCTTCCTTGTATGCCTTCAACTTAGAGTAAGACCAAGCTAGGAAGTCTTGATATTTTTTCAACAATTAAACATAGGAATGCTTCTCTTCCTTGCTCAGACTACTTCCTAACCATATTTTACGTGGTTTTTCCTTTGTTCCCAAGTCGTTCTCTTCCACATCTCTTGAAACCGACATACTTCTTTTAATAATGCAATCAGCATTATCAAAGTTCAACTCAAGTGCCACCAAACCTCCTGCAATCATGTTTGTCTTCAATTGATGATGTCTTTGCAAAATAAAGTTTCCTTTCCTTCAAAGAAAGACACACCATTAGTTCCCAATCTATTTTTTGGTTAGCAAACTCACCTTGGTTCTACGAAACCGCTTCACCTAGTCATCATCATCGAACACTTGCCAATTTTTAACATTTTTACAGACAAATGGTTGTGTTAGTATTTCAACATAATACTCAAAATGGAGATACTTGTATAATTCCCAAATCTGGATCCTAGCACTGTTAACTTGTCTGCAACAACATTAAACTTTCTATCATGGTGCACAATATTAAAAGAGTCAAACATTTCAATCAAATCCCAGACTACATGCTTGTATTATTTCATTCTCTGATTTTTAGTAGCATACAATTTTCTAATTTTTTTGACAATTAGTTCTGAATCCCCTTTGACAATGATATCCTTTATACCATATTTCCATGCAATTCTCAAGCCTAATAACAATGCTTCATATTCAACAATGTTGTTAGTGCATTCAAAGTTGAGTTTGAAATAAAAAACAAACTCTTCATGGCTTGGAGAAATCAAAACAATACCAGCACCATTTCTAAACTTGGAACAAGCTCCATCGAATAACAAGGTCCAAGGTAAACCTACTTGTTCAAGACATTTACATTGATCAATCTTGTGCTCTTTGCCATCAGCAAACCCAACAAAGTTATCAACATCTACATCAGCATACAACACTTCATAAGAAGCATTATTGGGATCTTCAATGAGGTGTAACATCTTCTTCTCTCCATATAGCTTTACAAGGCTACCTTCAATTGGAATGGTGGAAAAAGACATATCCATCTGAACATTTCCACTTACACTTGCAGTGCACTTTCTTGATAACAACATGCCCCATTTGGCAAGGCAATCAACAATAACAACATCAAGTTTCAAGTTCTTACCCGGATAAGCTGCAAGTTGTACCACCAAACCTTTTACACATCCTACAACTGGCACCTCTCTATAATCCATTCCAGTACACTTGCAATAAGCTGTTGTCACTTTAATGTTCAATTAATTCATGACTTCTAGAAGCATAACATTGCATGATGCTCTGGAATCAAACATAAAATTGTGCAACAGTTTGTCCTTAATAATCAGTGTCGTAAAAAGTGGATCAACATTTAATTGAGAGTCAACCAAAGATGTTCCCAAGTAAAATTTGGGTGGTATCACCCATCTCCTCCAATGCTAGTGGTTTTTATAGGTCTGCAATGGTTGGAGGAGGAGTGTTTACATTATTTATATTTCTACCTTGGGTACTCCTATCTTCTTCCAATCCAAAATACTCAAAATCCCTCTTCTTGTGCTCAGGAATCCTAAGTAGTTCAACAATTGGGATAGAAATATTGATCTGACTCAAGACATGGGAAATGTCATAAGGAATGTATTTGGGAAAATCAAAATTTGGAGAAAGATTGAAAAACTCATTGGATGGCACAAGATTTTTCACATTTTGGGCATGGGTGGGAACACCAGTTCTACTTGAGACAACAAGGCCTTTTCCAGATGCATCTTTCTTTGGAGTTTATTTTGGGACATTGGTGAGAAATGGGTTTTTGGTTTGGCTTAAGGCCCTTCCCCTTTGACAGCTTTACTTCTTGTGTTGTACTCTTTTTCTTGGGCAACAACAACATTCATTAACAACTATCTATCCTCTTCCAATGGAATTCCTCCATCATACTTCTTAATCATTAGAGCTCTTAGGTACTCAAAATCATTATTAGGAAGTTCAAAATATTGTACCATATCTATTTATAAAGCATGAGAGGGAGGAAGAAGAGGTACCCAGTGAAAGCAATCCCAAAACTTGCAACAATTCTTGCACTTATTACTTCAGTTGAAGTTGCTCCTTGCTGTGAGCTTGTAGAGCAATCCACCATGCATGCATCATCATCAGTGTTATCATCATCATCAACTTCTTCAACTTTCTGATCTACTTCACATGGTAGGTGGGGTAAGAAACATTTGTCACACCAATCAATTTCATTTGTCTCTTCAAAAACAGCAACTCCAAAGATTTAGCGAGATCGTGCACTATTCTATTTTCCCTAGCTTGGGGTTGTCTAGCTCCCATGGGTCCTTTACCTTTGTCATCAGATCTCTTGATCATTTCTAGGATGATTTGCAAATCTATCTTGTCCTTGTTTCCTATGCTGACCTTGAGAACCTTGTCCAATTCCTTTCTCTTCCTTGGCTAGCTTGTAAGAGATTTCTTTGACACTCCGGCCAAAGCTTTTACAACTTCCTCAAGATCCAAAACCTTACTTGATTGAGGCTTCTTTGGGTTGAACAATTTAACACCCTCCCTCTTAGGAGGTTTCCCAATTGCTTTAATTTTGTTCTCAATTTGTAGAGCCATGGTAAAGGTCTGCCTCAAAGTTCCATGGTTCTTATCCTTCAAATAGTAAGTAAATTTATTATCAAATGCATTTGAATAATTTATCAGACATGATTCATCACATGGGCTCAAATTAACAGCATTCTTCTCAATGTTTTGTTAAATCTTGTATCAAAATCATACACTCGATTCATTAGGATGCTTTTTTATATTTTCAAACTCTAATAAAATAAACCTAGGTCTGCTTTTATCACCATACTACATTATAAAAGAATTCTTCATCTCAGTCCAAGAATCAATGGAATTATCTCGGAAAATATTTATACCACCCCCCGCATCTTCTTCTAGAGTATGGATGAACAATTTAATGTATACATCCTCACATTATATTTAAAATTCCTCCATCATATTGAAAAAGAGCTTCAAGTGCTGATCACCAATGATGCATTATTTACTTGAAACTTAGGCAATCTATTTCTAACATCTTGTGGTACAACATTTGGATAGCTAGCCATACCTCTAAAATTGATGGGACCAAAAGTATTAACAACACATGGAGGTCTAGGTAGAGGTGAGCCATATTATTTTGAGGAGGTGATCTTACAAGAGAAACAAAATGATGAGGAGTGAGGGTTTTGTGTGGTACAAGGATGTAATTTTTAGAATGACTACCCTCTAAAGGCTTTGTTTCTTGGAAAAATCTATTAGATTTGGAAAATACCGGGGGATTGAGAAGTAAATGTTTCAAATACAAAAGAAGGACCCTCTCCAGATGGATAATTCAATTCAACAAAGAGACTACCTAATTCGAAACACTTGAGGAAGTATTGCAATATTCAATCACACACTGATTAGTTTAACCAATGGAGATCTCTTTTCTTTATGCTTGATCTCCAACAACCTTCCAACTCTTGAAACAACCTCCTACTAGGGTCCCCGGAAAATACATATCTTCTTCCTTCCAGCTTTCCAGAGATTATTGACAAATCTTACTTGATATATGTTTAAGACACTAGTATTTATTAAGAATTTAAATAACACGGAGTCACCACTAAGGATTTTCACTTTAGTTTGTGAAAATGCACTATGAAAGACCTATCATATGTCTTTCAATACCAAATTGATGTAAAACTTACAAGATATACTCTTCTTCTACCCAAACTTATCAATGATGATACAAAATTTAGTGCAATAACTATATAAGATGGAAATATTGCACTCAAAACTCACAACTTTGAACACTACTTACATATCTCAATAGATAATGATGTTTTAGCTATGCATTTGCACTTAGATCATGTGAGAAACATTACCAGTGGTCTATATGTGTTGTTGATGGTGTTCAAACTTTCCACACAACTTTCATGTCTCCAAAGAATGGCGCCACTAGTGTTGATATCCAAATTTGTTCTCCTTTCCGGATGAGAAGCATCACATTCAACATAAAGCTTAGAGATAGATAGATCATAATGTGTGTCATTTTCTATCCAGGATGAGATCTAACTAGCCCTTTGTCACTCGTTTGTTGACAGATGGATAGCACCTTCAATAGGATTTGACCTATCCTCACTACTTTAAGCTATGCCTTTCGACCAGGGGTGAGAGGACCCGCAGTGTCACCTCTGTTTGATTAAGGAGATGGAGATATCCTTCTTTTCACAAATTTTATGAAGAAAACCTTAGGAAAGTATGATCAATACTCTATAATTTATCTCTCAAGAGTTGTCACTTCTAAAAGATGGAGATACTTTCAAAAAAGGTTAAAGTTACTAAAGACATTATGGGATCCTGATTGTTCTAGCATATTTTAGTAAATAGATTTTGTTCCTTTGTTGATATACAGGAAAAATAGGGGTAGTTCAGATGGATTCATGGTTTTTAAATAATTTTGGTGGGAGATTGAGTAGGATAAAGTTGATTATACCATATCTTTGAGGGACTTCACAACAATGGACAACTCAACAATAGAAAGCTTCATAATAGTTAAGACGTTCCTTTAACTAGAAGGTGTGCTTCAATAGAGGCCTAGATTAGCACGTTTTCACACAATCTTTGAGAATCTAACATGAAGGATTGAGTTAAAATACTCAATTAAACACCAAAATCTCTAATCAATCACGCCTAAGGTACACCCAAAGACTTACAAGACAATATTTATCAACAAATGACAAGTGGAGTGATTTTAAATCGTTTATCTCATCATAGGATGAAGGCTCTTCTTGAAATGAAATTGCAAATGCCACTAAACTATCACAAGGACGAGATCCTGTGTGATTTCACAAATATTTTAATGTAAGATTGCAATAGGAATGAAAGAAACCATTTACAGACATTCTGAAACAAAGAAGACACTAATTGCTCCAAGATTGACACAAATTAATTTCAAAATTGTTTAAATTCATCAATAGGGGAAAGCTTCCAGAGAAATCTCAGTGCTCATCAATGGCTATACATTTGTAACAAACTTGACATGATAGAAAATATAACACAAAATAAATTAACAAGTTATCTCGGATTGGTCTCTCAGGAAGATAGCTTTTCTCAAATTTTCTCTTAAGAATTCAACCCCGACCCTTTGCAAGAATATTCTCATTGCATTTATATATTTTACTCACTCAATTTTCCCCCAAAATATAATAATATTCAAGGGACCTTTTCTTGTTACCAATTTTCCTCAAAAAGTGACATTTAACAAATTCACATGCGAAAGTCCGCTGTTTGAACAATTGTGAACTCGATCACATTTCTTGGGCCCTCAACTAATGACTAGGATGTAATGCCACAAATTTTTCAGAATCCTTCTAATCATTCTGATTCTGTCATGTGAGAAACCCCCATTTTAATCATTTTCTGGAGGCTTTGCACAATTGAATATGACAAGTAATCCTTTTTGCCCTCAAGGCAACACCTTTTTCATCTTGTGTGCCTAGAAATTTAATCATTTCAACCTTTTTCCTTCCTTTCCTCTGCAACTCTATTCTACATCCAGCTTCTCTGGTAATTCCCATTTTACAAGTTCTCTTGAGAAATTCCAACTTCAAAATATCAACCTTAACAATCCTTGGACTCACAAATTAAGTTCAATCCATTCAATGGCACTTTACAGAAAGAGATGACAAGGAATTTCATCAAAAAATGATGAAGTACAATGTGTATTCACATCACCAGGAGTCTTGGAGAAAAAATGGCAAAAAAATAGATGCAATGCACAACAACCGTTGATTTTTACCCTTCTCCACTTTATTTTATAACCGTCCATGTGTTTCCTTGGTGCAATTGCAAAGGATAAGTACAGAGCAAGTTTCCAAACAAGCTCAGCCTTTCACGTGCCTAGGCCCAAGAAAAATGCCTTTTGGTCTTTAAAAAAAAGTCTCAACAAAAGGAGCTAGTGGAAGCCTCCACATGTCTCAATGGTGCAATTTGAGATGGTACCCAAAAGCAGAGACCCCAAACAAGTGCGGGCTCACCACGTGTCTCAATCTGACAAATTAGTTGTTAAAAAAATGTTGAAGGATCGTGGAAGGTGCCATGTGTCTAGGGTCCGAGACATTTTTCCTCGGCCGTTGAAATAAAATTTAGGGGTTGTTCCCCAAACAAACGCGGTCCCTCCACATGTCCCAGGCCTTAGAAAATTACTTTGAAAAGTTTTAAGTATAGAGTAGAGCCGGCGGAAGCCTCCACATGTCTCCCTGTTGCAATTGTTAAGGTGGGACCCTGAGGCATATCCTCAAATGAGCGTTGGCCCTCCATGTGTCCATGGTCTTCCAAAACAGTATCGGTCACATGAAAACTTTGTCTAAGTCTTGGCAAGGTAGCGGAAACGTCCACGTGTCTCCCCAACGCAACTCCAAGGCCAAACCAAAAGGTAAATTTTTAGATGAGCACCGACCCTCCACATGGACAAGTTTTGAGTTTAATCGGGCCTTAGAGTTTTCAAAGTGCCCCATTGAGCTGCATCCAACCAGAAAGGGCCACATTTCCATAGATGTTGAGATGTAAATTTGATGGGGAAAAACACTCCCGTCAAACCGTAAAATGTAGGAAAATCACCATTTGCGCCTAGAAATGAAATTTTCTTCAAGGACAGAGAATTTGGAAATGATATAAGGCCCAAATATGATCTTCCAAGCCATATCCAATCATGTTTCCATAGATATTTGGGACAAAAATGACAAGGAAAACAAAACATGACTGTGGAAAATGGAAGGAAGGAAAAAACCCGAGTTTTCACCCAAGTTACAGATCTTTTCACATGGATAGACGAAAAACAAATTCTTGACTTTAAGTGATCCTCGACCAAGGAAGGGACTGATCATGGCAACCAAATTTAGGAAAGATTTTTTATGCATCAATACGGGGAGATAGAGAAGATGACAGAGCCCACAACCGGAGAAATTTAAGGACAAACGGGGTGAGACCAAATTGAGCACCAACATAACCGGTGGTGGTAGAGAGACCATTCCATAGAGGTATATGTTTAAAGTTATCATGAGAAACATTATGGTCATCGAATACTAGTTAGAATCAAGGGTATGACCAACATGAGAATCAAATACAATAACATTGCTAAGATTTAAATCCAATGTTTGTAAATACTCATATAACATATCATATGGTTCATTGACATTGTAAGATTTATTTTTGTCCCACACATCAACATAGGCATTATCTAGATTGAAAGGAGGAATTATAAGTTTAATTTTAGGAGGTTCATGTGGTGAGGGAATTAGTTTTTCTTCCTTTCATGGTTTTTTTCTTAAACGGGGCTTGTGATGAATATTGCATTAGTAGAGAAGGAATAGGAGTGACTATTTCTTGATGCTCACTATAAATAGAGGGATAAAAAATGGGAAACCTTTGGGGTTTGGAAATTGGAGATGAGGTTGTAGCATGATATTGTGTGGGAAATGAAATAAATATTTGATGCCCAAGTTTCTTGATTATTCATTCTAAATCATATCAAACATTGTCACGATGTTCATTAATTATATGATAATTGAAATACAGGTGACCTTTGTAGTTTGTAAGTCGATAAGGATGTAGTAATGACTATGTAGAAAGGTGATTAACTTGTGGTTGAGGATCTTAGAGAGAATATCGTATTGCATAACATTTTGATAAAATTTTATATTTTCTTTTTTGTAAGACCTTGAACTCTCTTGTATGAGCACATGTAGTAGCCATGGGATTAGGATGAGGTGTACACTAAAAACTAGTATGGACATGACAAACATCCTTGATATGTTGGATTTAAGTTGTGAGGGATGTAATCATGGTTTCCATAGATTGAAATTTATCTTGAAAAGAAATGTGTAACACTTGTATCAACTCGACCATGGATTGATTGGTTTTTTTATCATGAATATTAGGGGGTTGGAGATACAATTGAAAATTTCACTTTCTTGTCAAGGTGGTGTATTTTGATGGAGGTACATTGTGCGTATGAATTTTTGAGAGTATCTTTGCAAAGTAGGTTCTTTTGAAGTAAGCGATACAATGGGACTTGAGGAACTTTAGGGGTCATGATATGAAATCAAATGTAATTTACAAAATAAGAGCCCTAGAAAATGACCCCGAGGATAAGACGAAGCATGAAACCTTACAAATCACTATCCATATCGATATATGATAGAAAATAGATGGAAATACGAACCCTAATGAAACTAGAGTTTTCGGTTAGGGAAAGACTTTAATCTGATAAAATAGGAATAAAAATGGATTTGAGTAGTCAATCATGAGTTTGGGTTCACCAAATGCTTTAATATTATTTAAATTAAGTATTAATTTATAGTAATTTACTATACTAGATGATATTTAGATGATTAAATATAGAAATATGCAAGAAATAAGAATTTAAGGATGAAAAATCCTAATAAAATGAAGGGAAAAAGATGACTTACATGATTTTGTTCAACCTTAGAGTTATTGTATTGTGTACTTGGGGGCACAAGCTAGAGAAAGCATCCCAATGGATTTCCTAGAGTTTAGACACTCAAGAATGTATAGGGCAAAAGTTCCCGTAGGAGGTAAAATGCACCCCTGTGCTAATGACTTATCTTGACACCCGTGTCTACTAAAATGCTCGTGCTTTATGATGTTTTCAAGATCGAGAATAACTTTGCCACTAGTCAATATTTATCACTCTAGTTTTGTTATTAGATTGTTGATCACACTGTAACCTTCAAAATAAATTACTACGTGCACAAACCAACATACCACATTAAATCTAATAAAAATGATTTAAATGGGTAGTCAAACCGACTACGAAGTCACCTAAAGAGTGAATTTACAACTGAGCATGTCACTACATTTCATACTCCACATAGTTCTCTGTGTGTGTGTATCTATGTCCCCTACCCAAAGTTACCTTTGTGCAAGTTGTACGATGATAGTGGGTTAGATATATATTTTCCTTAATATATATATATAATGTGTGTGATGGAATAGAATGAACTCCCCTCCTATGAAGTGTATGTAGACCAATGCATCCATTGACCCTTTTATGGGTGTGATAGATATTCAATTTTTAGTGCTCTTGTGCATTAGTGTAAGATTAGGTGGTGATAACTAATGCTTATGACATTTGGTCCTTTATTTTAAATAAGTAACTAAGTGTTTATATATATATATATATATATATATATATATATATATATATATATATATATATGATTCCCTTGTTTGAAAATTGTAATTTACAACTAAAATTTTGACCCAAAGTATTAAAATGTGACCAAGAAGCGAAAGGGACCAAAAGAGTAAGAAGAAGAGAGAGAGGGAGAGGTGCACCCATAAGGGACAAGACCGCTTAGGTGCTTCTCTCCTAACTAGGCGCTAGTGTCTAAGGCCATCAAAATGTAAATCAGCCAAGTTCCAACAAAATTGTAAGATGTATAAATCCAAAAAGATGCTCAATTAAGATCATAAATAGTAAAGTGCACAAGACAAAGAATTGAAAATTCCAAAAGGAGTTGTCAACCAATGATTTCTTGCTTGAAATAATTTATACATTAGTATGCTTTAAGACCTAGAAATGTACCCAAGTGCATAGATTTTATGTCTAAAACTTGTAATAAATGTGATGTAATCTATTCAAAATATGTTTCTCAAGATGATAATAAATACAAAACAAATTACAATTCAAACTCAATAGAATATTATATTGAAGAAGCTTATGTTTTATATGATTTGAATTCTCGAATATTTCTTATGAAATTTCGTATTTTATCATGTTGTATTTATTTCCCTTAAACACAAATTTAGGTTTCGAATCATGATCCCCTACTTTTGCATGTTGTGACATGTAGCTAGAAATTGAAATGCATATTGATGACATTATTATTTTTAAAAAAATTTAAAAATTAAACTTTAAGGCATTAAGTAGAAAAATTACACATGGATTAGGCACATTCATTGGATTTTAGAGTGGGGAGTAATTTCAAAATAAAATAAAATAAACTGAAATGAATTTCATTATGTAAAAATATTAAGTTTTAATTAAAGTAAAATTAATTGAAATAAAATGATTTTAATAATTTTTATAAGATTAGAAAAAAAAATCTTATTTTCATGGCTCAAATATTTGTGGGTTAAGTTTTTTTAATAACCATTCAATTTATTTCTAATATATATTTATTAGATTAAATTAGATATCCCACTTTAATGAATTCTCAAAATTATTATACACTTACAAAAATAATTATAATTTTATTATTTGGTTAGGTCCTCCAAAAAAGTTATAATTTGATTTGGAAGATGGAGGTTCTGAAGGTCTCAATGAGAGTTCAAAATTTGAACTTGGCATGGGTGAGAAAATCCCTATTCCACTTCAAACTAGGTGGATCCCCAATGAAAGGTGAGGAAAGAAATAGGTTACATGTGGGATAAGGTTCCAAAGGGGAATAGTCCACCCTTGGGAGGGACCATAATCAGGGAGACAATGACTACCCCAAAATTGACATCCCCTACCAAGTGGATGAACAAGGTAAGTTTCACTCTACAATATCTAAATAAATATTCAACGTGACACTCAGAAGAAACTCACTATCTCTGATCCATATTGTTTTGGGATCTTGACCCAATATAGACACAATATGAAGATGGGCCGATAGAAAATGGTTCCCAAAAGGCAATTTGAAATTTTTGTAATGAAAAAGGTTTCTTTATGGTTAAATTTTCTTTGTAAGAATATTCGATGGAGGAAACTTATTGGGGGCCATGGTTCCTTGGGAACATGGGCCTTTATATGAAAAATGGTAACCTATATTTGACCCACACAATTAAACCATGTATGATATTCCTATATGGGTTCCAATGTCAGCACTCTTATTAGAGTTCTACAATACAGGTATCGTCACAAGATTTTCCATGTCCCTTGGTATGCTCATTGATTTTGATAACACAACCAAATATGGCTCGAGGTTAATTGTTTCTCACTTTTGTATCAGCGTGAAAAAGTATCAAAATATCCCATATAGTATTATTCTACACTCCCCTCTTAACACGTCGAGTCAATTCATAGAATATGAAGACTTCAAGATGAGTTGAAAAGACTGCTGAAAGATGGGACATAAATTTTCTCAACGGGTGGCAATAAATTAAATAAGCTAAGCACAGTTAAATCTAACAAACCAGGGACTCACAGAGAAAATCCTAATCTGTAGTCTAGAGAAAAGATGACTAGGAAACCTAAAACCCCTGTCAAATAAGGTAAGGATCCTTGTACTGTCAGTCCTAAGGAAGGAGTGAATTCTTCCTCTCAAAATATAGATAAGATGATTGGATTACATGAGGTCTAGATGGATATTAAAGAATAGAATATCTCAAAATAAAATGCAAGGATAATGAAAAAATAGTGTGATGAATCATCTTAGAACGTACCAAAAGTCTCCAGATTCAAGAGCATGAAGGTGAATACAAAATCATTAAGTATAAGAAAATATAAAATGAATCTCAGGAACAGCCTTCTGAAGATGCAAATAGGATGGAAAACTAGGAAAAGAAAGCAATGAAGGACCGTTAAAGGAAACTCTCCTATAAGCAGATAAAAATTCAAAAATATTTATGGACTTAAAAAGAATTCTTATAGAAGAAGGATAGCTGGATGAAACACTTGAAAATCAAGAGACAAAAGAAAAGGAAAACTTTGAAAAACTGGCACCTCCTGAGGATGAAGAAAATTCAGTATTTTACAATCCACAAAAAGGAAGGAAAAGGTAAGTGTCGCAGTGCTCCTGTGTCTTCAAGCTCTAGACCCACTACTCGATCTAGGGGAAAAATGTACATGGGGAGAAATAAGAAGGTAGGAAATAAATCATTAGGTGACCATAGGAGAAAGACTGTTGAAAATAAAATCGCTAATGACACTCAACTAACATTGGATTCAAAGGGAACTAGGAAGCCCTTTTCGAAATATTCCAAATGAATATCATATCATGGAATATAAGAGGCCTGAACAACTTTTATAAACAAATAATCCTAAAGTAATTAAGAGCTAGTAACATGTATCAAATATATAAATACAAGAGACTAAGATGCAAGGCATTGTTAGCAATACTAAGAATTACTTCTTCAAAAACACAGAGATTGGCAAAATTGATTCTATAGGAGCTTCAACTAGTTTATCAATCATTTGGGATAATAGTTTCACGAAGGTGTAAGTGATCTTTAAATATTCTAATCATTTGGCCATTCTTTTCACCTCAGTCAAAGACAGTAAGGATTCATGGATTATCTATTACATTTACGCCCCGAATAATATGATTGGTAGGAAAAAACATTTGATGGAACTCACTTCATTTAGGAAAAATTACAGCAGCTATAAATGGTTAATCATGGGAGACTTCAACACTCCATTAAATCCAAGTGAGAAAAAGGGGGAAATAGGAATTCAATTTAAGTATGGAAAACTTGACAGATATGATAGTAGATAATAATCTTATAGACATAGGTCCTGGAGGTATCAAATATACCCGGGGTAACAGAAGATTGGGAGTTGAGCTAATCTAAGTTCTTCTTTATAGGGTTATGGTCTCAACTGATTGGACCCTCTCACAAGTTTTCAAACTTTCTTATATCTCCAAATTTGGTTCTAATCATTATCTAATTATGCCCAACCTTCTTAATAAATTGGTAAAAAATCATCCTCTTTTCAAATTTCAACAAATGTGGATGTCACACCTAATCTTTATGATAGAATAAAATACTAGTGGAACATTAACATAGGGTGATCGACAATGTTTATCCTTGTCTAAAAATTGTAAAATGTCAAGAGAAATGTGAGGAAATGGAACAAGGACATCTTCAAAAACAGTTTTGAAACAAAAAGGAACATCAAAGAGAAGTTGGTTGCACTCAAAATAGGGTAGCTGATAAAGGCATGAACATGAATGATTAATACCTTGAAAAATAACTCCTTTCAAATCTTCATACGGTTAACTCTAGAGAAGAGTCCTACTCGAGGAAAAAATCACGAGATATATGGCTCAAGGAAGGTGATTAGAACACCAAGTTTTTTCATATGACAACCTTACATCATAGAAGCAACAATAGAATCTCTGAAATCACTACGAAAGAGGGAATAATTAGAAAATATTTGAATATCATCAAGAAATAGTTGTTTTCTATTACAAGGACTTTTGAGTGAGGACACCACACAAGATCAAGAGCTTGATGATAATTTTATTTTCAGACATTCCCTCTAATATATTCAAGGATAACACTTTTAAGAAATTAATGGACAAAAATACAATTGAATAGCTGCACAAAAAATGTCTTCTCAATGGAAGGAGAAAAATTTTCGGGCCTAGATGGTTTCCGAGCTAGTTTATTTTAAAGGTATTGGGAAATCTACAGGAAGATCTACTCCATGTAACTAATGAAGTTGTATGCACTAGTAACCTTCTTAAGGAAATCGACAACACATCTATTGTGATGATACCAATGAATAAGGAAGCAAGACTTGAAGGAATTCATAACCATAAGTCTTTCAAATGTCCTCTACAAGATCTTTGCAAAAATCATTTCTTGTAGGATTCTACCTCTTCTTCCCCATCTTATCTCACACCAATAGGTAGGATTCATGAAAGGAAGGGTTATTTAGGATGGTATTATATTGTTGCATGAAGTAATCCACTCTATGTATAAGAGTAAAAATGAGGAATGATTGCTAATCTTGACATGAAAAAATATTTTAATAGGGTTTTTTTACGAAATTCTTAGACAAGGTTCTCAAGAAGTTTTGTTTTGAGGACCACTTTAAACAATTTTTTAGGACTCGAATATATTCTCCTATGTTTTCTCAAATTTTAATGGGACCCCTACAATTGTTTTAGTAACAATAGAGGTATCTCACAAGAAGATCCATTTTCTCCACTCTTGTTTATTCTAATGGTTGAGATCCTTGGTAGAAAAATTGTTACTACTATTAAATCTAGATATCTCTTACGTTTGAAGTCTGTCTTCGATGAGTTAAAGGTTTTCAATCAGCTTTGCTAATGATGACAAATATTCGTAATGATTCGTAATGATTTCATTAGTGTTGGAAGATAGGAGACTCAAATCTCTTCTCGATACTTTGAAGAAGTTTCATGTCACCTGATTAATTTTAACAAAAGATCTTTTATTTTCCTAAACATTCATATCCATAGGAAAATCAAAATATCAAAATTTATTGGGTCCATTACTATTTTTTTCCTACCTTTGTATGCCTATTTTCACATTAAAAACTACCCATGGAAGCATGAGATTCTCTAATTGAGAGATTTAAGAGAAAACTTGTTTGATGGAAGGGTATTATTATTTCTCAAGCCAAAAATTATTTCCTCATTAAGAGTACCCTTCAAAACCTTCCTATTTATATTATTTCACTTTCAAGGATTACTAGTATAGTTATTGATAAAATTGAATGAATCTAAAAAATATTTCTTTGGTCGAGTGTTGAGGAAAATAATAGGATCCCACTTCTTTCTTGGGAAAAGGTTTATCTTCAAAAAGAGAGGGGGTCTCGGAATTAAGGATTTAAATGGATGAACAATGCCATGATTGCAAAATGGAGTTGACGATGATCAAAGAGGACCTCCTTGGACCTCTATTATAAAACTAAATTACCTTAGTCCTTCCAATGATCTCAAATGGATTTTTAAATATGACTTGCACTATGGATCCTCATTCTGTAATGTTATCTTAAACTATAAACATCTTCTCCTTAAAAAAACAAATGGAAGTTAGGGAATGGTAAAGACATCCTACTTTTGAAAGATAAATGGATTTCCCATCTTTCTCTTTGTGATTTAGATTATGGGTATCAAATGTATGATCATTTAAAAGTGCAAATTGGGGGAAATGTTAGTGACTACATCAAACACAAAATCTAGGTTCAACATTAAGATAATGGTCCCTCATAAGAGAATTTCCAGCAAATAATGGAGATTTATAATCTTTTAAACAACTAAAATATTTCCCTTGTGGAGAAGTAGGATAATTTTATTTGGTAAAACACCTTTAATGGTTCATATTCGATAAGTTTTTGTTACCTCATCCTCCCGTAAATGTAACCCCTCAATTTAATTGAAACAAGATTTGAGTTAATTTAACACCCAAGGTAAATAATTTATTTTTGATTTTGATTCATAACAAGGTAAATAATTTATTTTTATTTTGATTCATAACAAAGTTATAACAATAGGTAATATGGTGAAGAGAGGTCAGCACTTCCCCAATATATCATTCAATGAAAAAAATTATAAGAAAATTCCAACCATGTCTTCTTGCATTTCTCATTTTCTTTGTTGATTTGGAATTTTTTATTCAACCTCATGGGTATAATTTGATTTTTCCCTCATTATATTTTTTTCTACTTGGAACCACTGGAATTTCCCATCCAAAATTTTGATAATCAAGAAATTGTGGAGTATTCCCTTTCCACGCATCATTTGGTCCATATGGAATTCATTTAATTTTGCCATCTTTGAGGACAAGAAGCCATATCTCCCTAGAATCAAGAATGGGCTTGTTGATAATATAAAATAGAATATCACTTAATTTAAAACAATAAAAATGTTGTATCAAAGTAGAAATAAGTGTAAAATTTTAGAGAAATGGAAGTCAATATATTCTCAACTTTTGTTCACTAAGAGGTTGTTTCTAGAAAATAGTATGTGAAATGGCATCCCCCTTCCGGATGGATTAAACTACACTATATGGTGCATTAAAAGGAAATCTTGATAGGTCCAATGGTGGAGGATGTATCAAAAATGAAAAGGGGTAAATCATCAAGTTATATACTAGGCCCATGGGAATTAACTCTAACCATTATTCTAAGGGACTTGTTGCACTATGGTCACTAGGTTGGCTAGGGATATTAATGAGAATAAATTAATTATTGAAGGGGAAAATTTAAACATAAACAAATTTATCAATGGCACAAATCATGTTTATTTGAGAATTAGACATATCATTGAGAAATCATTTCATATCCTTAACACTATTTCCAATAAGGTCATCCAACACACGTATTCAAAAGGAAACATAGTAGCAGATTTGATGGAAAATATAGGTTTAAATATTAATGATTATATAGTTTTGAAATCTAATGATAGCCTTCCTCTTAATATTGATGTTATTGTCAATAATGAATAGGTTATTTAATCCTCATGTTTTCCAGATCACCTTCGTGCAAGGATTTTCCTAGGGATTTAAAATATCATCTTATCTCATTTTCCTTTTCCAAAGATAGAAACAATCTCATTAAAAGGGAGAGCTATCTTTATTACTAGTTTTGTAGAATGGGGGTTAAAGGTACAAATCCAAGCCTGTTAGTATAGAAGATTGGAAATATAATGGAGAGATCTAGAGAATATTGAGAGGAGGAGGTTTAACTTATTTCATGGAGGGTGCGAAAGGTCATGACCTTCATCTATCACTTGAATTTTCCAAAAACTAGAAAGACATGAAAGTTGTATAGAAAGGAAGAGAATTTGGTATTACTTGAGGATGTCGTTTCATTTCTTACCATGCTTAATAGAAAGGGGTTAAAGTTCTATTAAAATAATGTGGATATTGCAGTGGAGGAGAAGAAATTTCATGAAAATGATGGCTCAATAAAACATGCAAAGAATTGATTCCATAGAAAATCGCTCCCAAGGCCTTATGAAACTGTAGGTTTTGTTGTGATGAATTATCTTACTCTTGATGGGAGATTTCATGTAATTTTGTTCTTCCACTTAGTATTCCTAAATAATTTTAGGAGGAAATGACATGTTATTCTTCCTTTTTTCATATTACAATCCTTTGAGAACTCCATTAATCTTGTTAAGTTACGGAAAAGAGTGTACCCACTCCATGATATTGGGTTCCTACTATTTTATAGATTATTTTAACTATTTATCCTCCATCCTAATCCATCTTCTTGTCTCAATTAGATTCCCCTATCGTCCTCTCTACTAAACCCTCCTACTCTTCCCCTAGAGTCCTCCACTCAAGTCCCAATACCCACGACCCTTTCTCTTTTTACCCCTTTTCCCCCCACCAATCCTCCCACTTCCATCCTATCATTTTCCTTTCTCCCTCCCTCAAGGGCCTACTTCTATAGTCCACCCTTCCCGCAAGATATCTTGATAACTTTATTGGGAAAAAATATTTATTTTAATGCTTTTTTCCTATCCCCATCCTATCAAGAGGATGGTGAAGCCATTATAGGTCTCTTATCTATTGGAAAGAAAAAATTCCATTCTCGAAAAGCTTATGATGCTAGTCATATTGAGGAACTAGAGAGCAAGTTAAATTTTATCGGTGATGAGGTCAAGGATTTCAAGGACATGGTGAAGGAATTTAACTCTAATTAAGGGAAGATCAAATCTAGAAAAGACTATTATCCAATTTTTCCCCTTAGTTAAAATTCAACCAACATGACCTTACACACCGAGAATATGGAGATATTCATTCAGTCATGGGAGCTTACGTTTCGGGATTGAGAGTCAAAGTTGCAGCGGGCTCGGAAATTACAATTGTAAGGTTAGAAAATGAATGACGGAGGAACATCAAAGGATATTAGAGCTCGAGAGAAAATAATGGAGGCCCAACCCCAAATTTTTGGACTTCGAGGCACTCGGCATAAAGGAAAAAAATTCCATAAAGGAAAAAAATTATGTAATGGAAAAAGTCAAAAAGACAAAAATTCTGAAAAGGAAAAGTTCTGAAATTTCATGGATATCTCACCGGATCAACCGATGGATAGTGGTAAAAATTCCTAAAAGGAAAATTTTCTAAATTCCAAAATTCTGAAGTTTCGAGACTTTTGGAGATCTCAATGTGATTAAGCAATGGAAAATAACTCAACCCCTGAAGTCAAAATGTCTGAAAGTCCAAATTTTTGAGATTTCAAAGGTTGTGTGCATTTCAGGCTTCAAAGAAGGAAGATCAATAGTTCGCAACTAATGCAATATGACACCCCAATCTTCATATGGCCATAAATTTTGACTGAGAGCTCGGATTTACTCAAGAAAGGACTTTTTGGAAATCTTGCAGTCTCTCTCTACGTAACTACGCAATATACTCTTAATTTAAGAGAGACTAAGTTATTCAAAATGTAGAAAAATAGTCCTTGATTTTGAGGATGTTCCAATTTTGTCACCTGCCACAATAATGAAGTATGGGCTTCATTTATTTCCCAATAAGGCATAGTACATGGAAGCATGGGTTTGTGTAGTAGAACCAATCATTGTTGCAGTGAATTCAATGCATTCTAAGGTGGTTGAGTCAATATTTTGGATTATTCTCTCCCCTTTCTCTCATTCTTCATATATATTGTAAGGAGGGGCATTTTTCTGTGGTTGGATAATTTTTCTTTGCACCCTCCCTTCTTCTCTTGTCTGTAAGTGGATTTTGGAGTTCAAACCTCCCATCAAAACTATAATGCAAGTTTGTGCCTCTTGGCCATTGTAATGCATTGTATCAATTTGTGGAGCAATAATAAAATTTTGTGGATGAATTTCAACCCTCTCTTATATTCATTGCATCTTCCTGATCTCTCATTGCAATCCTAGTTATTTGTGCATGGTGGTTGTGTTACATTTTTAATGTTTTGTGTTTAATGGAAAAACAAGTGTTCAACATTCCTTTTGGTGTATCACCTCTATTAGTTTAGGTTTATTTTCTTGTAATCTTCTTAACCATGTCTCCTTGGAAAGTTAGAGTAGATTTTATAGTAGATCCTCTACAATTTGTATGTGTGCATAAAAATCGAGGAATAGGAACTGGTCTTCATCTGGAGAGATTTCCCGATTACAAATTACCACACTTTGGGAAAAGCTTTGTGTTATGCAATCACACTGATAGTTTCAACCGTCGAGTTGCGAGACATTCAAGTGTTTGTGATTCGCCATCAACAAGGACTTGATAATGACTTTGGATTTATAATAACCTTGATTAAAAAGGTGTTTCAAATCATTAGAGCCAAGCATTGTGATGTTCTATCTATCCTAAAGTGTACTATTGACTATCTTTATCTCATCATCAACCAACTTGAAGACCAAAAATGGAAGGATAATTTCAAGAAGGATACAAGACTCACCGATATCCACAAGTAAATTTCCTACATCAAGAAGAATTTTCAAAAGTTAAGGAAGTATCATCTTCACTTGCGGTCCTCTCCTATTTTATGGGTTCATTTTTTGTTATTACAACATTTTGGACTCCTTTATATTGTCTTTCTTCTAACTTATTCCTTACATTGTGTTTTTTTGGTTATATGTTTCCTAGTCACTTGCTACAGCTGAGTCTTGTTTTGTTTTCATGGATTTACAATGTAACAAATTTGGCGTTGGCCTCTATGTAACTAGGTAGGTTTCTAGCCAAAAACCTTTTACCTTAATAAAAATACTATATAAACATTCATATAACATACTCATTATGTAACTATGTGTGACATACATTGAATATGGCCTTCTTATTCTACATGTATTGTACTTTTACCTCTAATTTATTTATTACAAAAAATTGAACTAAGGAAATTTTTAATTTTATGTCTAAATTTGATATTTCTAATGTTGAAATATAAATATAATAGTTTTCAAAAAAAAAAAAACAAAGTATATTAGATTATTTATATAATTTTCTATTAACCAATTTTTATGAATTAGTATTTTTCTTAGCTTCTCTTACTAAATAAGCAAGGGTTGAATAGGGATATTTTTATCTAAAACTAAAATTCTAAAAACGAGGGGAGTGATTACGTTAGGAACTAAATCCTTAATATCGAGAGACACAAAAATAGACACCGAAAACAAGATAAAATAATGTCCCACACAAGAGATTCAAAATAAAATAATACATTAAAATTTTGAATAATTATCCATTAAACCTAAAGTTGTAATCACGAATAACTTGGACCCGTCTAAAAATTTTGGGTCTTATTGTCATACAACTTTTTGTAGATTTTTAAACTAAAGAATATCAAGTTGATAAGTATAATTGCATTTATCTTACATATCACAACTTTATTTTGATGAAATAAGTGATGTAACAAGTTTAGTTCAATGAAAAATCTGTGTACCTTATTGGACTCTAATTTTAAATATAAAATACTTTCAACCAATCCAAACTATAATATTTTTATCAATGTTGACATTTCTAATATTTTTGGGGTATTTCGTGGGGATTAATGAATACCTATTCACTTGGAGTTATGCATCTCTTACACAAAGAAAATATCATTGATAATCCTCTTTAGTGACATGCAAATGCCCCACTCTACATGTCATGGGTAAAATATGAATCAAGCATGTCAGAGTTTAAAACTGTTTATTGTGTAAACCAGGTTCACTATTTACACAACATTTAATTGAGGTCACTTTCAGTACAATGAAAATGGAAGAACTAGGAGAATGAGAAATCTTTGAAATAAGGTGGTCTAATGGTTAGAGAAACCAAGAAAAAAATCAATGAAAATGCTATAAAATCAATCAAGAAGAAATAATCGTAAATAGATGTGTTTGTAAATTACACAATGGGAGGGAGCCACGTTTTCCCTTACCATAACCAGGTATCGAGCGAAGACAGTGTTGGGATCTTTTCTATGGCGTCGGCCTCCTATGGTCCTCCTCACGCCAAGTTGGTTGGTCCATTGCAGGGTCCAGACAGGGTGACGGTTTGTCCCTCATTGGCCAAGTATATGGAGACGGTGGGACAAGGCATCATGGCGACGATTTTGGGGGCTCTCCCCTACGAACGTTTGATGACCTTTCATGCAACGGTTTGTTTCCCAACTTGTTTTTGTGCAAGGTGCTTCTACGGTCATTGGTGGCTCGGCTGAAGATTCATTTCTGCAAACTAATGGAGGTTCCAGGGAGCGAGGAAGTGGTGGGAAGGGGCTTTTCAGGAGTTCTAGGATGCAGAACCAGAGCTGGGGAAAGAGCTTTTCTTTCTTTAAGGTGGCAAGATCTAGTGGAAAAGTTCATTCCTAAACCCATGGCTTATGCCAAATCAACACCCGTAGTCTTCTTTAGCGAGGAGGTATTTGAATCTGTGGACTTCTTCTAGAATAGAGGATTGATTTGCAGATTCATTGGCTATTTTCTTGGCCTTCCAACCATTCGTAAACGGATATCTAAACAATGGCAGCCCCTTATAGATGGTAAAGTCAACATCTATCTCTCATCTCATGGAATTTTCATAGAAATGTTTGATAGTTCCTCTAATACGAGACATGATTATTTGAAACATATATAGGTTTTTCAGTCGCATCTTCTCATGAAGCCCTGGTTCCCCAAATTTAACCCAGTAACTGAAAAAATCACTATCAGACCTGTGTGGATAAGGATGTCCTATTTACCTTTGCACTTCTAGAGTGAGGAGTGCTTCAGATCCATGGGGATGCTTTGGGTAAATTCCTTGATCCTAGGACTGAATCTTTTGATCATACCACATATGCCCATATTTTGGTGGATATGGATATGATGGTTGATTTCCCGGCCACCATGGAGCTTAAAGTCATGGACATAATATGGACTCAAAATATGGATTATGAAGGTCTCCCTTTTAGATGTAGAACATGTTTTTCCCTTGGTCATCTTACTTTTGATTGCCACATCGTCAAGAAGCATATTAAGGGGCGGGTATTGTGGTGGAAGGATTTTAACCTAGATAATTTGGTAGTTTATGCTAATGAGGAAAATGATAATATGAATTTTTAGAGGAAATGATAGTATGAAAAATTCAGACAGTCACACTGGGAATCAAGAAGAGGAGAAGGAAAAGATAATGGAAGAGAAGAAGGTGGAGAAGATGGGTGGGGCCGTCTCTCTACCCACTATATCCAATAATGATAAGAAAGTTGCAAGTAAGGCGGTGGATTTTCCTTTTCTCCCCTCAATTCCTTTCTTGTCTCATGGTCAAAACAATGCATCTCTTGAAATTAGCCTTCCTATCCACCCGATGAGAATGTAGATCCTAATAGGGGAGAGGGTTGGAAGGTGGTGAACAATAAAAAGAAAGGAAAATATGGAAATTTACCTCTCAAGATGAGCCTTAGATCTCATAAAGGGATAGACCATGGTAGTTAGAGCTCCTTGGTTAGTGGGACAATTTTCTTTAACCGCCTAGCTTGTGATGCCCTTCTTCTTTTTGGTTTTTCCTCGTTTCGACCTTCGGTTTGTCTTGTTGTTTTTCTTTGGTCCTAAGGGGCCTTGTTTGTTGAAGATTCACTTTTGGGCCCCAACTTTTATCTTTCACATTGTACAAGGATCGGTTCCTTAATTTTTGCCTTTTTACCTAATGAAATAAAAAATAAAGATGAAATGACATAATACATGAGTGAATGATGATGTAATCTCCTTTAAGGTTTATTGGCCTTAGGATATGCCAATATTGAAAATGCAATGAGTGCTAATAATATATTTTTTTATATTACAGGAGGAATATGTAAAACAAGACATATGATTATGTAATTATTTGATGTTATTTATGCTCAAGATAGCTAAGGTGATGAGGATTTAAGTATTTTAAAGTTGATATAATTGGTAGACTTGCAATACCCAAGTGAATCATTCTTATTTGTTTATTCCACACATATGAAATTAAGAGATCTGGAACAAAGGAATAAAATAAATGTTAATAATTAGGTATAAAATTTACATTCACCACTTGTCCCGTGTTTGAAAGCTAAAAGTTTTAGAACTTATGTCAATAGTGGCATCTTTCTAGATACACATAATAATGTTTTTTAATTGTATTTAAATATTAAATGGGGCCTTATAGACTGAAATGATCTTAGCATATGCACAAAAATGGGCTATCATCCTACTATAATATGCTAAATTAGGAAATCTAAAATAAGGTATGACCATTCATCGAAAAAATATTATTGAAGTATATATTTTTCATACCTATGTACTTACAAGTGCCTTGGTTGAGATGTATACAAAATAAGGAAACTTATAGATGACATGCCTAAATTTTACAAAATGCCTCAAGATTCAAGGAACTTAAGTGTAATATCTAGTATTCATGTAAATGTTTTAGAAATTTTAATTTTCAAAGGCAAGAAAGACATTATTTGTTACAAACAACCTTTGAATGTATTTTCTGATAAACACCTAGTTAGTGAAATATAATCCATCTATAATAGTATTTTCATCATTTATAATCTTCTCTTACGAGTCCTTATACACAAGAAGAATGACATAGGATTCTTTGTGCACTCGACTTCCCGATGTCAAGTTGAAATAACTAGAATGTTGAAGATATGGTGGATATGGGTAGGTATGAATGGTAAATATGAAAAAGGTGGGGATAGTTACGGACCGAGATTCAAAGGCTAAGAAACTCATAATCGATTGACTTGGAAGAACAAAACTTTCTTGTCAAGAACAAAAATACTCAACTAATATCTATTTTTGGAATGCTACAATCAATGATAATCATTGCAAGCACAACTTGTGATCTATGTCAATTAAACTTAATATAATTTTTTATAGATAATAAACTCTTGTAAAATTTGCATTCATCCGTACATACTCTTCATCAAAGAGGGACTTGTAAAGTTGTGGATGATGGAAAAAGAGAGAAAACTTATGGTTTTCTTGCTTAGCCCAAAAAATATCTATAAATAATGATCTGTTCCATGTGTCAAACTAGCTTATAATATGTGATGGTAAAGGAGTAGATTAGAAAACTAACACTTCTAATCCTAAATTAATATCTCCTTAATATTGATCGATGCATCGTGGGTAAATGATTTCCTCCAAAATCCTTCTATGAGGATAGGCCGACCGGAATGGTTATGTATGGTTTTGAACTCATGAGTAAGGATAAGGGAAGATAGATAAAAGTTCAAAGGATAAACAAAGGATAATTACGAGTAGCGTGAATTCATAATGTTTAAGTTTGATGTTTCGAATTTGGGATTCTAAACTACACTAAATCCTACTTTTAAATAAATAATGGAAAGAAGTATAATTTAAACAAAAGATAAGTGAAATTAATATTTTAATTTACTAAATTATTTTCCAATGAATTAAATAATATAGATGTGACTAAATATCTTGTATTTTTATAAAGTTTTTCGAAAGGAAAAGAAATCAAATAAACTATTTAGCTAATGTTTTTGTGTTTCTAGGATTATTTAAAAGAAAATAACATCTATATTTACGAAACAGAGAATTATTTTAATTAAATATATTTTTTCTTCTAATTAAAATAAAACTAAAATAGGGAATAACCAAATGTGGTTATTCCTCTATTACAGTTTGTTTTGTAGTGCTCCTCTAAGGAAGAAGTACTCAAATTATTGTTAATCTACTAAAAAAATCCTATAGAGAGATTTTTCCTCAAGTTTTCTATAATGCACACTTCCCTTCGACACTTTTGATATTGATTGTGATACTGCTGACTATATTATGAACATTATTATAGTTTTGATTTAGTATGGTGTTAGATGTCAGATCATGGATTATTGTTGACTTTGATTCATATATGATGCATGATGATTGTTAGAGACATTTTATATAGATGTTGACATGCTATTGGACATGGTTATATATATATATATATATATATATATATATTTATGATGTTGTTAGGACATGTGATATTTGGTTTTATTGAGTAGACCGAGAAAATTGATTTAAAATTGATGATTACACCGAAAGGCGTGTTCTAAGTTAAAAATCCAAGGGGTTCGACACGATGATGACAACGAGGGCCAAGATCGCCTTATCGACAATGTATGGACAATCACGAGCCATACACGTGGGTGGCGAATGAATAAGTCCAGTTGATCATGAGAAGCCCACCCTCCCTCTGACACGGATGATGACAATGTTTACGCGTGTGTGGAAAAGTCCAGTTGGCCCGTGGAAAATCGGATGGCGCGTGGAAAAATGAGTGTCGTTTGGTGCGTGGGAAGTTTTCCTTTTTGGCAATTTTTTTCCATTTTTGGAGTGTTTGTGAAAAAATCGCAAAGAAAATTTTTTGCCATTTTTGGAAAGGGTCCGAGAAGATGTAGCAGCAAAAACTTACACATGTCATAACTTTCATTTTGTGGCCCCGTTTCAGGTGTCATTTTCTCTAAAAGTGTATATTTTCTCGAGCTCTACGCATTGATGGCAATATTTTTCTTATTTTCATAAAATCCATTTTTGCACCTTTTTGGACCAAACAACTTCTTACCCTTAAAAATAAATCTAAACATGCACATATTGTGGAAAGAGAAATGAAGAAGAAGATGTTCGAGTTAGAGTGGCGAGGACTATGGCAACGATGGCAATTACGGTGGCGGTGGCGTGAAGTCCACAAACACAGTCCTCTAAGTGGGTGTATTCATTTGAACGAGTCATGACGATTGCACTCTGGGAACGAACTTAGGAGCTTGCACATTAGGCTAGCTGAACGAAGAGTTCTTTTCATGCGCAGTCGATGAAGACAATGCCTCTCGCTTTGGGTTAGGATTTAAATTTCAAATATTTTTTACATGGCATCGTTTCCCTCATTTAGGGTTTTATCTCAAAACAATATCCATGGATTTCCTCATGGGCAATGATTACATCATCTGATTATGTTGTAAATGCATTGATGGTTTGCATGGACATTTTGAGCTTCCCATCAGACCTCATGCTCAGAAATCTCATGCTTTTCCAGATGCCAGAAGGGGCAATGAACCTGCAAAAAATTAATATATGAAAAGAGAATGAAGAGTGAGAAAGATAGCAAATTACCTGAGCATTGTCTCATCCAAGGCCTATTTAATGGCGAGCTCTAGGCGTCCGATTTCTGAACATCCCAAATTCACTTCAAACCCGGGCATGCACATATTGTGGAGAGAGAAACGAAGAAAAAGATGTTCGAGTGGGGTGGAAGGGCAGCCCAAGAGGTGTCGGCGAGCAGTGGAAGCAGTGTCCCATTGATGGAGGGGTGAAGGGTGAGAATGATGTGAGTTTTAAAGGCGAGGGATTGTAGAACAAAGCTCATGCTCTTTACAAAGCGCTCCCCCTCTGCACCATCCACGTTCAGGATGTCATCGCCCGAAAAAAAATTTGAAGATGAATTTGTACTGAATGCCTTATGGGTAGTTGCCAAACATGGTTTTCAGAATATGCTCATATTTTTGGGATCTATGGTGACCACATACAACAAGTTTTCCATCCATAGAGGCCTAAACTGTAGCGAGAGACGTAAAAAAGAGGGTGAGCAAAAGGAGGAGAAGAAGCGTTGGAGTGATGCAACAAAAAAAAGAAATCATGTATTTACCCAATAGCTACGAATACTGATAGAAATTGATGACAAAATAGACAACCATAACCTTCAATTGTTGAAAGACATTTACTCTCTCGTTTCCATATCCATTGCTCATAACACCGAAGCATATTGACTTATAATAGGATGATTATGGATCAATTGCAACATTACATTTTTCTCTGCGTCAACTAGATAGCCATGCGACGTGAAGTCCACAAACACATTCCTCTAAGCGGGTGTATTCAATTGAGAAGATAATGTTTGAGTTGGAGTGGTGAGGACTGTGATGACGACGACAATTATGGTGGCGGCAACATGAAGTCCACAAACACAAACCTCTAAGCGGTTGTATTCATTTGAACGAGTCATGGTGATTGCACTCTGGGAGCGAACTTAGGAGCTTGCGCATTAAGTTAGATGAATAGTGAGTTCTTTTCAAGATCAACCGACAAAGACAATGGCTCTTCTGGGTTAGGATTTAAATTTTCAAAGCTTTTCGATAAGGCATCGTTTTCCTCATTTAGGGTTTTGTCTGAAAATTTTCTCCAAGGATTTCCTCTTGGGTAATGATTACATCACATGATTGCATTGTAAACGCATTGATGGTTTACATAGATTCTTTGAGCTTCCCCTCGACCTCATGCCCGAAATCTCATGCTTTTCCAGATGGTGGAAGGGGCGATGAACCTGCAAAAAAATAGGGAAAAAGAATGAAGAGCGAGAAACATAGAAAATTACCTGAGCAATATCTCATACAAGGTATGTTTTGTGGTGAGCTCCAGGCGTTTGATTTTTGAACATCTCAAATCCACCTCAAACCCGAACATGCACATATTGTGGAGAGAGAAATGAAGAAAAAGATGTTCGAGTTGGGGTGGAAAGGTGACCCGAGAGGCATTTGGATGTCGTCACCCAGAAGAACGTCAGAGATGCATTTATACTAAATGCCTTTTGGGTAGTTAGTGAACATAATTTTCAACATGTGCTCATATTTTTGGGATCTATGGTGACCATAGAAAACAATTTTTCCATTTGTGAAGGCCTAAAATGTAGTGTGCAATGTAAAAAGAGGGTGAGAAAAAGGAGAAGAAGCGTTGGAGTTATGTAACAAAGAAAAACAAATTAAAAAATAAATAAATCACATATTTTCCCAACAGATACGAGTACTGATAGAAATTGATGACGAGTTAGACAACCATAACCTTCATGATTCTCATATTTTTAGGCTCTGTGGTGACCACAAAAACTAGTTTTCCATATATGGAGGCCTAAACTGAAGCTTGCAGCACAAAACATAGGGTGAGAAAAAGGAGGAGAAGCATCGAAGTGATGCAACAAAGAAAAACAAACCAGAAAATAAAGAAATTGTGTATTTTCCCAACAACTACAAGTACTGATAGCAATTGATGACGAGCTAGACAACCATAACCTTCAATTGTTGAAAGACATTTACCCTCTTGTTGTTAGATCCATTGCTTAGAACACCAAGTATACTAACTCATCATAAGCTAACTATGGATCAATTGCAACATTACATTTTTCTTTGTGCCAACAAGAAAGTCATGCTTTTTATAAATTTATGGATTCAAACTTGTCTTGTACATGGTGCTACTGGGTCTCTGTCATCGACATTGTTTACGACACAATCGCTTTTCCCACTACTTTTCCTTTATTTCACTTCATCAAATTTGATTATTACTCGGTGCTTTGTTGTCTATTTCAATTTCCTTTTCTACTCACCAATATTTCCCTTTCGGCGTTAACATCGCACACCTCACATGTGATTGCTAGTTATATAGTTCTTGATGAAATTGTAAGTGATATTGTTAATTGTCTGGATGTTGTTGTGATTCATATATATATATATATATATATATATATATATATATATATATATATATATATATATTGATGATTTTGAAATTATATTATATTCATTTGATGTTCTGATATGGCCACGAGGCCGAAGGGGTATTTGTATTGTGTAGGTTAAAAATATCACAACAAACATCGGAGATTGAGACCAACCACATTGGAATTCTAGATGAATTCAACAAGGTCACCATGGCAACTTGTATTGTTCGTGTGTGTGTGTGTGTGTGTTTGATTGTTAGGGATTCCCATGGGGGGGATCACCTTTAAATGTGACCAAGGGTTATGTGTATTTATTTATTTGGTTCCTTTTATTGATGTTTGTATGTGTTTACCCCTTTCATTATTTATTAATCATGGTAAATTAATGTGAGTAAACAACCTCTTGTTAAAATTAATTAATCAAATTGGGACATAAGAAAGTAATTATTAGAGTTGTCCTAAATTTAAAGTGTTGTAAGAAATGTGTAAGTGATGTGTAAATTAATTTTGGAGTATGAAAGACTCCACCTCCTTTTGAAATTCAAATTTGTCCTTGGAGGCTGATTTTAGAGGCTTGTGGGACAAGTTAAACTTGTCCCATACCTCTTAAATTTTCATGCCAACCTTGCCTATGGTTGGAGGGTTTAAATCTAGCCTTTATTATACATTTTTGTAAGTCAAGTTGTATGCTTTAATTACACTTTCTTACATTCTTTCAATTTCAGTCCTTATGAGGTGTGGGTTTGATTTGAGTTTGTAAGTAAAACTATCATTTATTCACTTGCTTATTTATCATTGCCTTGAGATTGAAGTTGACTTATGAGTTGGAGTTAAGGATGTGTGATGTGGCATCCCACATGGATCCACCTCATCCTGTTTTCTTTCCTCTTCTATAAATTCGAATTTCCTTGGCTTGTTTTGGGGTTTGCTTCACTTTTACATAATTCATTTGGGGGAAATTCTTTCACTATTGTTGGAGCTCTCATTTTGGAGAAATTGAAGGTGGTTGTATGCTTGTGTTTTGCTGATATTTTGGGCTCCTTGCATTGGAATAACTTGTTGTTTGGAACTTGGAACAACTCCATCATGGAGAGGTAAGAGCTTAGCTCTTGGAAATACTCTTCTTTCCTTTTTATGAATGTGTGAATGGTTATTTGTCTGTTTTCTTGATGGCTGGTTTGGTAGACTACCTAGGGATGGTGTAGGAGAAGACTATGGGGTATTTTGTGGGAGGCATAAGTGTTTTAGGGAGGTATAAGTGTGGAGGGAGTTGGGATTTTTGTTCCACCTTACAAATAAATAGCTTGCATTTCTTTACTCATTATGGGGTGCCATAAGAGGTTGGGGAGGAATAAAGAAATGTGAGGAATAAGGGGTACTTGGGGGAGGCATAAGGGCATGTCGGGATTTGAAATGATATATATTTTGGTGGTTTGTTCTCAGGTGGTGATACTCATTTCCCTTTGGTGGGCTTAAGTAGCATCCCCATAGTTTCTTGCTCCTTTGGCTTGCATGATGAATCCTGAGTGTTGTTTGTTGTTTTGTTCTATGGTGGCAAACTACAGTTTTGTTTTGGACTATGTTTTGAATGAGAAATCTATCTTTGTGTTGTGGAAGCCTATTGTTTCCATGAGTTGAAAAAATATTTCTTATTGCAATGTGGTTAGGGCTCGGGGGCCAATGAAGAAGGATGGCTTCTCCCTTTTCATTGGATGTCTTGGTTGGGTGGAGAGCATTGCCTTTCCCTGTTCTATTGTGACCCAATTGGAGAATGATGGAAATTCCTACTGCTGTTCTAGAACTAAGAAAGAAGACAGTTTGACAGTCCTTGTTGAGATCATTTCTTAATGTAACCTTTTCCCACTTGAAGTGGATGATCTTGTATATTATTTGTGATGGAAATATGGTCTATATGGGCTATGAAATTTTTAAATTGAATTGTGAAAGAGATATACTTTGTTTTTCTTCTTTTGAAAGAACGTGAAAGAAATCATATTTTGTATATTGTAATTAAGGAATGAAAAAGAAATTGTAAAGGTATCTCTTTGAATCAATAAAGGATTGTATTACTTTACTCAAATGACATTATTGGGTATTGAAATCTGATTTTTGAATGTATTTTGAAATTATGTTGAAGAATGAAAATTTTAATACGTATGGAGAAATGTCATAATACTTTTTTTTTTTTAAATAAATGTTTTAGAAATCAGAATTGTAATTGGGCATTTGAATACTTTGCTTGATTCAACTTAGTATGTTATATTGGGTTGGAATGAATTCATAGTTTAAAGTTGAAAATGAAAATAAATCTATTCAAATTTGAGCTCTATTAGATAACTTTCATACTAGGAATTATTAATCAGAAATTGAATAGAATGACCCCAGAACATAAAAAGACAAAATGAAATATCAAATTTTTTGTAAGGTCAAAACGACCCTAAACATACCAAAATACTTATGAAAATTTTATAGAACCTTTCTAATCGGAAAAGGAAAAAGTGTTGACTTCTTGCTATATAAAATTGATAAATTTTGAATGCAAATCAATCAAGCAACTTAACCTTGCAATCTATCCTAAAATATTCCAAGTAAAATCCTCCATGCCTATTTGGCAAGTGGAAAAATAATTAACAACAAATTTGAACAAAATTGATAAGTTAAAAATACCAGTTCACTTTCTAAGTGACAGAAAGACGTTTTCTCAAAATTGACCTTTAAACTTTATCAAAATCAAATTCCTAAGGTTTTTGTGCAAAGAGGATGTCGAGAGATTTCCAGAAAGTCCTCGTTTTCCAAAAAATGAGTTCCCAATCAAAATTTATGGCCTTCTGAAGTTTTTACTTCATTTTGGGCTCAAAATAATCTAACTGTCAAATTTTAAATGAATAAAATATTCTTGGGCGACCCGCTGGCTAAAAATTTGCTTTTTTTTTTTTACTTTTTGACCAAATGTTACAAAGTCATGAAGTTTCCTACCACTCCGCTAATCCGCAAGCCTTCATTTTGTCTAAAAATGATCTAAGTCCAAAAAGTTAATTTGTAATTTTTCCTCCATGGCCCCGCGCCCCGCAACCAATCATTGATCGACACATGGCTTCGTTGGGCATCGGTGAGGCTTGGATCGATTTTAACCTTAAGTGCTTTCAAAAATAAATTTGGAAAAATTGTAAGTTTTCCCCACAGCCCATTGGCCCAGCCTAATCGTGTGTGTACCACGTGGCTTCACGAGGCGTTAGAGGAGTAGATCTTTTAAGCCTTAATGCTTCATAAAAATTTTGGGCAAAATTTCCAAATTATCCCGCCGGTCCACCAAACCGTAGCCAATGGTTGGGCCGACATGTGGCATCTTCTTGCGGCGAGAGGTGCTAGGTTCGTTTCAACATTTTTCCCTTCCTTTTGAATAGTCAAATTTTCCAAATGTTCCCACCCACCCCGACCTCCAACCAATAAGGAGCTACCACGTGGCCTCCCTGGGTGTCAACGGAGGTGTGGGTGTAAAATTTGTTTTGTCCCAAAAGGGCAAAAGCACTAAATGTCTTCCCCACTCCGTCGGCCCACGTCTAGGAAAATTTTTCTTCCCCACTCCACCGGTCCACTTTTCTCCTCCAGTGAATTTTCTCTCCAAGTCCGCAAGCCCAAGTTGGGAAAAATTTTCTCCCTAGGCCCGCAGCTTGCTCTTGGGAAAATTTTCACCCCAAGTTCCGTTGGTCCATAACTTGAGAAATATGAGGAGTTAGGAGGACTTCTTTATATCACCGAAAAGGTGAGGAAATTCCCTATCTAATGGGAATGTTTTCAAGAAGTTTTAATTGTATTAATCATGGGAAAAATAAAATTGAATCTTTAACTAAGTTCTGGGAGTGGGTAAGTAAGAATTTACTTTGATGATTTTAAATATGTATTTTTTCCCCACTGTAATTAAACCTTGCTCTTGTCTTAGATCTTGTGGAATTAAATACCTTGGGTATTTAAATTTTTTTATCCCTTGACCCTAAAATTTTAATCATGGAATATTTAGCTAAAATGTCAATGTAATCAATGATTAAATTAATCCCTAAGGAGATTTGAGGTAGGTGTGGACTTATTACACTTGTCTCTTTATAATGTGGAATTAGTAATTATTATAATGGGAAAAGTTATCAGTTGAATTTAATTTTCCTTGAGACTTTGGTTGTTAACACTTTTAAAAAAAAATTATTCCATATTTTTCTAACTAAACCTAGGTTGTTCTTGGGTCTCAAGTGGGAGATTTTAACTGCGACACATTTTCTAAAAATGAAGCTTCTCCTAAGTATTTTTCTCTTCGCGAATAAATATCCACTACAATAATTACATCTAAATTAATTTAAATAAATAAAAATAAAATAAATGTGAATAGTTCCCCATTTCTTCCTCTAGTAAATTTCTCAAGAAAATTTATATGGATTCAAGTACAAGATGTTGAAATATGTCCAAAACACAAAAATATTTTCAAACAAATGAGAAGATTTAAACTATATTTCTTCTCATTTCATAAAACACACTAAAATTTTACATCATTACAATCTTCATTTTATTTTACATTCTCTCTAAAAACCCTAAAGTTCCCAAAACCATAAAATGGCACAAAATTCCTAAAGCACAAAAAAATACCTACTAGTAAAACACCTCAAATGGGCCCCAATTTTTATGTTCTAAATATGTGTTTGTAAATTAAGGTTTGCATAAATTTTTGGCTTATTCTATAAAGCATAGAAAAATTTATTTAACCTTGAAGACCAAGTCAAAAGCATATAAATGTTCAGAGCCAATTTTAGACCACTATATGAAATAATTTGGCCCTGAAAATATGCCATAATGGCCACAACATTTCAAGATTTTTTTTCCATAGAATAATACTAATAAATATCTACCACCTAGAAAATTTTAAGACGATCCAATGGTTGGATCAAAAGTTATGGCCTTCACAAGTTATGCTCCCGCATCAAAAATCACAGAATATGCCGGGAGAGGTTATTAAGAGAAGAATATATATGGAATAAATATTTGAAAGAAATGCTAGAATAAAAATATTAAAATAATTATTTGTTTAATTTTTAGATTTAATTCAAGACTTTTTTGATTGATGGTAAAAGCGAGTTGAGGGGAACCCACCCCATAACATTATGTTCTAATGGAGACAAATATTTATCAATAAGGATCTAATGGATCATCTTCTTGCAGCGTGGCAAAGAGGAACAACAAAAATAGAACCAAACCAATAATAAAAATAAAACATTAAGTAAAAAAGAAACAAGTTTATCCCCGAGGCACCTTCCCATGAGATCTTAAATTTGTCATCAAAAGGGGATCATTTACAAATTTCCCTTTCTTATTTTTACCCACTTGAATCCATCCAACACCAATATTTGGATTTACATTTTAATTAGTTTGTATTGGTATTATTATTTGAATATTCTTCTTATCCCAAAGATTTTGAAGCTCATTGGATATAAGAGGATTAGTTTCTCAACAATAGAAAGCACAAAGGGAACCTTTTGGATAGGAGTATGGGAAGGAATGAAATCCTCATTCTAAGGACCTAAAACATCCTCGTTATCTTAATCTTCCTCTAAAACACTATCAAACTGATTATCAAAAACTAGGTGACAAGGGTATGAATTCTTGAACCAAAATGTTTGAGTTTTAATAGTATTTTTCCCTATCTAACAATCCAAAGCTAACTAAAAAGAGAAAACATGTTTTGCATCTAAGCAAAAACATTCATAATCTCAATTTTAAATCCAAATACAGTCCTCCACATTTAGTTCGGTAGAAGCCAGAAAATAATCAATAGTATTGGTATCTACAAGTACACGAGAATAAGTGTTAAAATTACATGAATATGTCTTTTGGTCAATATAAAAGAATTTCGTGAAGGTATAGCTAATTAAAATTAAGCATTTCCCACTCCAAAATTGGAGAGGTATATATGGCATTGAATCCACATAGGTTTAATGTGAAAATTATCAGAAACTGGATTAAACAAAGGGAATCACGGTTTCAAAATCAGAAAGTGAGACTAAAGATCCCAAAATTTTCAAAAATCATATGTAAATTAGAGGTTTTATCAAAGAAAATAATGAAAACCCTCTACATATGGGGTAATCATCCATTTTACATTCCATAAGAGTTATCTAATGGGTCGAGAGCCATTCATGAAGTGTAGGAAGTCTTGAGAAAATATTATTAAATCTAAAAATGAGCCCATTTTCCTTGCAATATTTTTCTAATTTGAGAACCTCTTCTCCAAAGGAGATAGAAGGAAAGTTATTTGCATAAGCCATAGGCTTGGAAGGTCACCGAAAAGACTCAGCAACGTTAAAATAACTCCTATCTCCATATCTTATTTTGAGTGGACAATGGGTTTTAAACCCAGAAGATCCCTCCCTCTAATGAATTTATAGTCTCTATCTCTATATCCATGGCTACCAAAGGCGGGCTTCCATGGTCATGGGAAAAAAGCATCAACAAACTAGCCACTTCCATGAAAGAGAGCCACTTTCCCTACGTCATCAACACCAACATGATTTTTCACAAAATGAACTTCTGTCGGAACCATTGAAAGGCCCAAGGACAGGGGACCTCGCCAACCCCTACAACAACTACTAAGAAGCGCCAATAACCAATAATTTATAAAAATTATTTAAATTTAAAAAATTCACAACTTAGATAATATTTAGATCTTAATCTTAAATATGTTAAAAACTTGGATAAATTAAATAAAATGATTTTTTTTAATATAAAATAAAATTTATATATAAATAAAATGATTTTTTTAATATAAAAATAAAATTTAAAAAAATCATTAAAATTCAACCTATTATAATTAAAATTTACTTATGAATTACATGTCAAATTTATGTTATTAATTTGTAATCCTATTAAATAAAATAATATTATATTCATATATTGAAAAATATATCCCACCTCATTTTTTGTTCAAACAATATACTCATACAAATTACAATTATTGAATTTATTAAAATGGAGATAGTACGTGAAGTGTACAATGGAAACGCCGAAGGGGATGGAGTGAAGAATGAAAAAATGAGGAAGTGAAATAGAGGGAAAGGATGAGGGAGATCAAGAGGGGGTTTGATGGAGAGGGAGGACACTGTGTTCTAGTGTATGGTCTTTATCTTGCACGTATTATTCATGACAGTGCAATATGTGTTTGAAGAGGGCAAACTAAAAAATGGGGAAATTTGAAAAGGTTACATGTTTGAGACCCAACTGAAATGATTTCTTGTTGGAGCACTTTGTAGCTTCCCTTTTTAATTTAAAGATGGTGTAATTGTCATGAAATAGGAGATGCACGAATAATCATCAATAATTGAGTTCCTGCAATGGTAGGCCAAACATGTATGGTGTGTGAATGTTGTATATTGAGACTCCATTAATCACGTGAGTGCAATTTGAGCCTAAAGTGCCGAAAATAAAATAAAATGCTGAAAACTCAATATGTTAGTAGGTCAAAACCCATCCACATTGCTCTTTCCATTAAAACTTTGTAGTCAATTTTTTTAGTTCTAATCCTGAGTAAATAGGAAATTCATGAAGAAACATTAATAATTGAACCCCTCCAGTGATTAGTCATATGAGTGGTAGGTATATGTTATCTCTTGGTACAACTTGACTATTTGAAACCTAATCAAAATGCACCAAACGATACAATCTTTTTAAACACATGACAAGCTCTAAGAGAGACAACGTTTGATTTTTTAGATAAGACGTAGACATTAATGGAAAGTTGGAAATAAAAAAGTGAGAAATAAATACCGCATGTTCTACACATTTTCCATGGTTTAAATTGTAGCACTTAAATAATTTATGTTACTAATGTTACAATTTATTGAATCAATCTTAGTCACATTATTCATGTGAGCACAATTTATGCTTAAAAGAGACAAAATAAATAATGGGAAAAATCCAACAAGTTTCAAGTTCGAAACCCAACTGAAATGCTTGTTTCTGTGAGCATGGTATAGCCCCCCTTTATAATTCTAAGCTTGAATAAATGCAGGGAAATAGACGACGTGTGAACAATCATTGATAATCGAGTTCACATTATTCACGTAAGTGTACTTTACACTTAAAGGTGCAAAAATAAAAAAATGGAAACTATCAATACATTCCATGTTCAAAACCCAATTTAAGTTCTCGTTTCTTGATCCAATCCTTCTAGAGTCTGATGGAAATCTCAAAGAGACACCACTACTAGCTACACTTATCATGGGGTTTTCTATTATAAATCATTAATGAAAAGTAATTCTACTATTTTATGGGATTGTTCGAACACATTATTACTTAGTGAGATGTCATTGATGGTTATGAAAATTATAATATTAGATTTGTGAGAGAAAAAAGTTGATAGAAAAACTATTTGTTATCCTTTCATGTTCTCCAGTTGTTCATTCGGGCAACTAAAGGTCACGCTATCAAGTCACATGGATGACAAAGGTCACTAGAACAATAGCGGGAGCCCGACTATTTTTAAATTTTATTTTTTACACGAAATCCACAACATGGAAAAAATCATCCTCAATATCACAAAAATATGTGAAGTCTCCCCATATGTGGTGATGGGGATGCGCTCTCTGATTGTTTATGCCAAAAATCATAGTCAGAGGTGCTTTCCCATTGGTCCAAGGTTTCAGGTTCGAGTGATTTCACTTTGCCAATGTAATGAAACACCCCTAAAGATGGATTTTTCATAAATGAACGCAAAAATGTTGCATGCAGTAGTAGTCTAGGGATTAGTATAATATATTGTTCATACATGTTACCTCTTTGAAGGATATTTTTAGCTTTGTATGTATTTGACTGCTGACTATTGTGATTTTCATGCAAAAGGGAGAGTATGGATTTAGAGAGAAAGGATTGATTGCGTTGCATCTAGTTAAACATCGGGTAATGTCACTTGAGGGGAAAGAATATTTTCTATGCAAATTCCATAAACTTAGGGCCTCTTTAAAGACTGTTGAAAGCCTGAGGTAGGGCCTAGATCTATAAAGTTGAATGTTGAAGGAGTCAACAAAGATCTAATCTCATCAATATTTTCTTAATAAGATAAGTTTAATGTATGAAATTTAGGACTACAAAGTTAGGATATAGTTTAGCTTTTTTTTTAAGGGCATTCAATATAGGTATTCATTAGGAAGCTTGAAATTTCAAATTATTTGTGCTCACAAATCAAACTTCACTTACGGTTCAAGTGGTTGTAAACTCCTATAATTTTTATAGATATTCATATAATATTTTCATATGTGTGTTTGTATTACATTTTTATATAAATCACTTAAAAAACATACGGTTTTTTAAAATTTCATCTTGTCATTGTTTACGTTTTCATAAATTTTTCACCTTCAATATAAAGTTAAAATTAAAAAAAAAAAGATTTTTTCACATGTATAGAATTATTGTAGGGTTAAACGAATGAATTTTATATTATTTGTCTTTAAATAACTATTGTATAATTTAAGTGAATACCTAAAAAAATGTTAGATAATTAAATTCAAATGTATTATTATTATAAATTAATTCTCCTTTCATATATATTATTTATCAATACACACGTTATTTAAAAAAAAGGGCTACAACCTGTCAATTGAATCCTTAGAGTGATAAGATTCCAGTTGAAAAGATATTGTATGAATCGTATAGCATCAAAAGTATTGTATCTTCTATTTGCTTCAAATATTTACAATTATTTTTCGACTAGAATTTAATTAAATGTATAAAAAAATCAAATTTAACATATAACATTTGGCACTATTCATGCATAATTGTTTACAAGGAAATGTTTCATGATGCTCATTATGCATGTGCACTATGCATGCTCTAGAACTCGACATATGGAAGCGTATGTGTAAATTCCATTCTCATTTTAAAATAATGATATTGTATTTATCGTGATGAGAAAAATGATTTTACACTACGAGATCTATAAATAAATTTATATCCAAAGCATGACTATAATTCCCACATTTTATACACACAAATACAACAATAAAAATACCGAATAAAAAAATTTGACTTGCATTGCTCACTATACAACACCACAAGGGCTCTAAGTAGAGAAACTAAATGATGTATAAGGAACTTACATAAACATGAACCTACTGCTCGTAATAAGATAACATAGGGTACCCATTAATGTCATACTCAACGACATAAACCAGACAATGACCCAATTACAGTAAGAAACACCGGGTAGGCATACTCCATGACATGGCCTTTTATGGTTTACATCTTCATTAAATTTAGGTTTCCATTATATGACCTTATAGTTTTCAAGAGAATTAAACACATAAGGTTTAAAATTTCCTACTTTACAATCTTCAATTACTTTACTTTGCAGGAAATGGTCTTTAAAGGAGAATGCACAATTGATTCCTTTATCGAATCCCATTAATTATCCATAGATCATTTGTTAATTAAATTCAATTTTAAGAAACTATGAGTCTCCCAATAAATCGTTCTTACGTTAAATGTTAGTTCTCAAAATATGTTTAGTTGACATTTAATTTTACCCTCATTATGCAAGGGAACCAACCAAAAGTTGTCGAGGGAAAATAATATGATTCAAAGGAGGTGAAGGTTCAAGTTGTCCTTTCCTATAAACTTCCTTCCATTAGAAGCACGTTTGTTCTCATACTATGGTTGTTTTAGTTCCAAATTTATTTTAAGTCAATTAAGCATTTACACGTCATAATTTTTATTTTATTTTATTTTTAGTGGACTCTATATTGGCTCAAATGCCTAGTCCCACCAAGAACAATTTGTATCCATTATTAAAAAAATTCAATGCTTAAATCAACCATAAGGAATTCAAGTGAAATTTTTTCATAAACCATAATCACATATTATCTTATTTTTCATCTCATTTACATTGTTTCTTAGGTCTCTTCTTGGCATCAATTTATAACAAAAAGAGTTACGAAAGTACTTATCTAACATCTTGAAGAAGTACATGATTGGAAGCATTATGACTACACACGAACCACAAGTGATTTGTTTTCAAGGAAAGATCTCATGTTTCCGCATTTCACAATTTCAAATGTGAAATTTCTTTTACTCTTAATGTCATAAAATGGCATAATAAGGAATTACATGACCAAGTTTTTAGTTTCCTGGTTTATCTTAATTCAACATCTTTTAAATCAATTTCAATTTTGAAGAGTTACAATTTTCTACCCACAAGTTAACCTCATAATAAATTGAGGTTTAGTTTAATTCCAATTTACACTCAGAATCTACACCCTATTATATATCAAATTAAGGTGTGAAAACATATTTATCCTGTAAACCCTCCGTAAAAGACCAAGGAGCTATATTGTCACTAGCCAAGGTGACACATTTAGCTGTGAGGAACTAAAGAGATCATTAATGAGAGTTTAAGTCGTAGTAAAACTATTTGACTAGATCCATTGGTGTCGTTTGGAACCTACAAGGAATTCATTCAATGATGAAGTTAATTTCTAGATCTAACTTCATAAGACTTGGTAGTCCACTAGGATACTAAGGAAGTGTTAGTTCTACTTACTCCATATATGGTAAGGTTACACCACATAGTCATTGCTTCGAACAATGACTCTTAAGTTATAGAAATGATCTATTGAATACATTTCTTAGGTGTAGTACAAGAAATTTTAGTTGTGAGGATTAATTATCTCTTAGGATGATAGCATTTTGCAAACTAATGTGGCTAGAATGAGAGGGAGGGTACAACAAGTGTTAAATATTAACTTCATTAATAATCCCAATCTCGCTAAAGGTGACTTTCAAGAGTAGTTGGTGATCTTTTCCACCTAACACGTAAGTCGACATGAAGAGGGTGTTACACTATGGTAGAGTTTGGTCACCCATAGAGTACTACCTTAAGAAGATCACATTCTCCTTCCTACACACATAATTTCCAATCCTGTAAGGGAACCAAATACTCCAGATAAAGTTTGACCATGTTGATCCGGAAGGTGGCAAAACCCCAAGATCGACCGTAAACTCACCATTTCGAGGTAGTCATTTTTTGGTTTTTTTTTGGAAAGGTGGATAACTCGGTGGGTTCACGAGGATGTTGCTAAACATAACAGATATGATGAAAACTCAAACTTGAGCTCTTATTTATCTAAACTAGGAGGTTCTACCAAGTGAAAATTTTAATTTCATTCTATGATTTCAATTTCTTCCATGTTCGAAAGGATCGGACATGAAGAAAATTTATGCATGAATCTTATACTAGGGTTGACTATTGTGGTTAGATTCCTTTATTACATTTTCAAGGTAAGAGACACAACACCAATTATTTAATCATCTATCAGTACACTTGAAATGCACTAAAATATATTAAATTCAATTTCATTTAACATATATATATATATATATATATATATATATATATATATATCCAACCTTTTTACCATATGTAAATCTGAATCGAAATGGCACCTATGATTAAATGCACATTTCCCAAGGCATCCCTAAAACTAGCATCTCATACATATTACGAAATTTCAAATATAAAATTTTATTTTACATGGAAATTACATTATACATTTTCCAATAAAATATATATATTACAATAATAAACAATGAATGGCACTACACCTTTTCGCCATCTTACTTCCATCCTATAAAACCATGTGAGCATGAAATCGTGATAAATCGATGGCATGGCACCCACCTAGATCTAGCATAATAACATTATCTAGTATCCCATTTACATTATAATAATAATAATTTGCATAAGAAAGGAAAAGGGTTAAAGAGGTTTATTCATTTCATTTCATTTCACTTCAATTTGTAAACAAAAAGAGAACGAGATAGAGAGAAAGAGAAACACTATTATCCGAAAATTCAAATTTCACACAATAAGCCACAAGATAGAGTTCAAAATAGCTTATTTACAAGCATCAACAAGTTTCCATGGTGGTTTGGTAACTGATAGGGGTCCTACAACTTTTTTTTTTGCGTTTTCGTGCTAGTTGCAAAAATGTTCAATATAAAGCTCAGCCTTTCAAAGACGCTAAAAATTACGTTCAAAAAATTTCATTCCGATAAGAAAATTCAATAAAAGTGAATTTCTACATGTCCACCTATATACCAAGAATCCACAGGGACTACCAGATTCATAATCGGTGAACGGTTTACAATTGGGCCGTTTTAGTTCTTTCGAGGCCATCTAAGGCCATAATCACCGATTTGACCTAGTCAGTAAGTGATCAAAAGTTAGCTCGAGGGCTCAGAAAACTATGCCCAAAATTAATGTTCGATGGATGAATGCGTAATGATAAATTTCCTACAAGTTACCCCCTATATGGAGAATTCATCGATTCAACGGGCTAAGAACTCGCAAAAGGGTTTCAAATGACGATTGGGTTATCGAGCCACCGATCGAATCTGGTCCAAATTTGACCTAGTCAAACTACGACTTTAGAGGCCTACAAAAAATGCCCTTTCCAAACTATCTAGAAGAGTGTTTTTACCCAAACTCAAGGATCCAAGCAATTGTCTAGTAAAAATAATAGAAGTTTGTAAAGGAGGATAACCATTTTGTTGTTCAGTCCAAAGGATGAGTAGATACGATACCCAATTTTTCAATTTTAACCTCTTAAAAATGTAGAACGAGGTAACAAGGCCCCAGAGAAGCATAAAAATGAGCACATACGATCAAATATGGTCAATCTACATTGTATAAGATTGAAGTGACTCCTCGCATAACAAGAAATAGAGAAGAAACTTAACAACTCTTTCCGAGTTAATAAGGTTGTTTTGAAAGTCTCCAAAAATCATTATTTATCTGCTTTAACAAGGGAATGGTCAAAATATTTATAGGGAAGTCAACTTCAACTTGTCAATAAAAAGGCGTACTATAGCAATCTGGTTTTCTCAGGAAGTTTTCTCGATCATCTCAAAATGAGGTTTTGAGTTCATGTTGACATTTTTACACTCATGCATAAATGGGAAACTCAAAAAAATAATTTCGATGGAAGCCATTTATGAATGAACCTAACTTGGTGAAAATTCATAAAGAAAATTTTAAATTTTTATTGTGTTTTCGCTTTTAACTCATTAATTAACAACATGTGCTTTGTAGCTATGTGTGTTTTTACGAATGTAACACCTCACATCACTCTGTCATTCCATGTTTGACTTTAGGAAGCAAACACAAAAACCCTAAAGGACCAATGGATTACCTTGATGAAGGTGGGAATCATGGTTTAGGTGATATGTTAAACTCAAAAACAACAAACAAGGTTATAGTTTACATGCATAAGAGTTCATTATTAAGTTACAGGTACATCAAATCTCATTATTTCTTTATGTTTAAATATTATTAATCATGTGATTGAGTTATTTATTTCATTATACAATAAATACATATCATAAAAGTTAAATGTAAAAGAAGTATACAACTCAGTTAAAGAAATTAATTTCATTTATTCATGAATAAATTTAATTTTTCCCACACAAGCCATGGGATGTAACTTATGACTATTGAATAAAAAATACATGTGCATAAAGCTAAAAGTAAAAGAGTATAGAAGAAACCCATCATTGCCTTGGGTTTTCTCCTAGTCTTCTTTGCTTCGCCCACCTCTCGTCTTTATCTTTCGCATCATCTATCTCATCAATGTACCTCAAAGGAAAAAATACAAGACAACAGTTAAAGAGCTCAAGGTTTAATTTGTATTCTAGTGCTATCAGTTTCATGTAAATGAATCATTTGAATTTAACAAGCATAAGGTACATCAAAGATGATACAAAATTAAGAAAGTAGTATCTTGTAAAAGAACATATGATTCCCATAATCATGACAGAGCATAAAAGAAAAGAAAAATAAAGACTATGGAAACAAGAGAGGCTTTAAGCCTATTTATTTTCTAACTAGTTTTCTAAGTGTGCAGGTACATGTAGCAGATGAAAAGAGAATACTAACTATTGTATTTACAAGGACAAAACTACTTTCCAAGAAGTTAAAGATTGATGAATACAAAAAGGCAGTCATTACATACTTTGAAATATTCAAATCAAAAGTACCACATTTTGCAAGTTGAATCAAAGAAATGCATTCATCTCATAATGATCAATATTGTCATAGTTTCAGCTCAGACAAAAGGATGAATAAATGAAGATATAGATTTACAAATCTAGAAAGGAAATACAAGTTCAATATTGTAGATTCAAACAAATAGGATGCATAAAGAATAGTACAACCAAGTCTAAAGCACATAAATAGATTCAAGAAGGAAATTGTTTCAGACAAGTTACAATGGTTAATTCAAGTGATCAAGAGCCCCTTCTTAGGAACTATTTTTATTACCACTCTATAAAAGAGACGTTACACAAAGGTTGTAATTATATTTTCAAGTGGAGCATAACAAAAGAATTCATAACACAATATAAAAATTCAAGTCTCTTAATTATTGAACTCTATAGTGCACCAAACAAATTTTCAAAGTCCGGAGAAGGTAATATAAATATCATAGCATCTAGTTCAAACTTACAACAACATGTTAGTAGAGTTCATTGTTAAAGCAATCATTACAATTACAAAATAGTAAGGATTTTCCTAGTTGAAACAAAATCAATAAAATCTATTATAGAAAGGATTGTTCAATTGAAGAAAAAAAAGATGCCCCAAGGATTGGTCACATTAGAAGATATTTTCAGTTTTGATGATCAATTAAGAAAGGCTAGAGGAAATATCTCAACTCATGCAAATAATTATGAAGAGATCTTAGTTTATAATGAGACAAAGTTATTTATCAGAAAGGTATGTTCCTTAGCTTTAAAAAATATTTTCATTAATTTATGTAAATAATTCAAAGATGTTTTTGCTTGGATATACCAAGATTTGAGAGGATTTGATCCCATTTTAGCTCATCATACCATAGAGTTGCAACCAAATTCTAAACCACTTAGGCAGAAACAAAGGCATGTAAATCCTAAGATTGAACCCTTGATGAGAAAAGAGTTATCCAAGTTGATTGAATCCAATATTATCTTTTCAGTTAAACACTCAAGTTGGGTAGCTAATCTTTTGCCTGTTTAGAAAAAGAATGGAGAAATTCGTCTATGCATGGATTTTAGAGATCTTAACAAGGCTTCATTAAAAGATCATTATCCATTGCACAAATATGGATCAAATTTTAAGAACAATTTCAGTTCAGACAGGTTGTCCCTTTTGGATGGTTATAGTGGATACAATCAGATTCTTATGTGTGAAGAAGAAAGATACAAAAATCACTACAAAGTGGGGTACTTATGCTTACAAAAGAATGCCTTTTAGACTTTCTAATGCCAATGCAATATTTCATGGTGCGATAGACATGGATTTTCATAGCACATTAAATAAATTCATATTGTTTTATTTAGATGATGTTACTATATTTTAAACAATTCTGATGATCATCTTATGCATCTAAGGTAGACTTTTCAGCTTTTACGTAGTTTGGAATAACAATGAATCCCAAAAAGTCTATATTTTTAGTCCATCAAGGTAAATTACTTAGACATATTAGTTTCTAGACAAGGTTTAGCTATTGATCCTTTTAGAATTGAATAAATTTCACAACTATCCTTGCCTCATCATAAGAAAACACTACAAAGTTTTCTTGGAAAAATCAACTTTGTTAGAAGATTTGTTCTAGATTTTGCAGCATTATTTAAGCCATTAACAACCATGTTAAAGAAAGATAAAAATTTCTCTTAGACTAGCGAAGGAAGAAAAGGATTTGAAACTATCAAGACAACTTTTTTACAAGCTCCTACTTTGGCGAATCCAAATTTTGATAAGGATTACACGATGTATGCACTTACAGGAGATGAAACCATTTCAGCCATATTAACTCAATTTAATTATGAAAATATTGAGCACCAATTACTTTATTTGGGAAAAGCCTACATGACTATGAGACAAGGTACACTTTTCTTTAAAAATAAGTACTTGTAGTTAGAGGATTCAAAAATTTCAAGTTTATGCTTTCCAATAATAAAATACATGTTTTGGTCTCTCATCCAAGTGTTAAAGCATTCTTGTTGAACAAAGAACTGAATGAGAAGAGATTAGGCTGGATTACAAAGGTTATGGAGTATGATGTTGACATCCATATTGTAAAAACAATTCGAGGTAAAGGATTGTAAGAACACTTGATTCCTAATATGGAAAAATAGCAGGCCGCAAAATCAAAAAAATCATTACACCATGCTGAGATCACTTATCAAAGAAGTGAGAAATCATATTACAACTTGAAAATCGTTAACTAGAACTCAATCCAAAAGTTCAAGGATCAAGATGGATGACTAATTTGATTAATTGCTTATAAAATGATACTTATTCAAAAGTTATGGACAAGAATAAATGAATATATTTCATATTACAAGTTGTACCTTATGTTTTCATTGATGGTATGTTGTTTAAAAGGGATATAAAGTTTCATGAAGGACCTACAAGAGGCCACTTTTCAGCACGTACTACAGCCTTAAAATTATGAAAGTCTGGTTATTATTAGCCCAACATATTCAAGGAATGTTTCGAATGGATTAGAAAGTGTAATAAGTGTTCATTCTTTGTTAGAAAGGAATGTTTAGCTTCACTACCCCTGTAGCCTATTTTAGTGGATCAACCATTCATGCAATGGGGTCTTCACTTCATTGGCATGATAAATCTACCTTCATCACAAGGACACAAGTGGATTTTGACTATCATGAATGACTTCACACGTTGGACTGAAGCATTAGCTTTGAAAGAAGCTAATTAGACTTCAATCTTATCATTTTACAAACGTATAATTTATATATTTTGGTGTTATATCATTTCATATAATGCCTTATCATTTCATATAATGCCTTAGCATTTCTTAGTGTAAAGGTAATAGATTGGGTTGTCACCATGACATTATTTGAGTACTTCATCTAATTATTACCCACAAGGTAATGGATTAGCTGAAAGTACTAACAAAAATATTTTGAATATCATCAGAAGAACACTCAAGAAAACCAAAGAGCTTGGTATCTAATGTTAAATTCAGCACTTTGGGATGACAAAGTGACTCCTAAAATATCAGTTGGCAATTCACCGTATAAGCTTGTTTATGGACGAGAGGAAAGAATGCCCATCTCAGTTGAGTTGCTCACATTGGATTTACTACATCAGATGGAATTACTTGAGAATGAACCAATGCAAGTTCGTTATGCAAAATTAATGGATCTACAAGAACTAAGAGATCAAGCTCCTCCGAAATGGAAAAAAATCCAAGATGGATCAAGAGAATGTTTAATAAAAATTCTAAGTTCATATTCTTCAATTCAAGAGAGATTGTGTTGAAATGGGATGTTGATGATGTAAAGCCAGAAACCACATGAAGTTTTATACAATCTAGATTCATCCTTATATGATTTTAGCTTGTAAAGAACACAATGCATTTCAAATTTCAAGGTTGAACGAAGAAGAACTTCCTTTCTTGTGAATGGTATGTTTCTTAAACACTGTTATTGAAAATCCCGTAGTGTCTTGTTGGAGTAGGATTTCCATTTCAATAAGTGCGATCATGCACCTTGCAATGTTTTTTAATTCAATAAGTTCCTTCGTGCATGTGATCTAGTTTACTGATCCTTTTCCTAACTTTATTTTGTTTTTCAGAAGGTTCGGTTTTTTGGAAGGAAGATTTTGGTTATATGATTTGACTCCATGCCTAATCAGAAGAGAGCAAGGCACTAGTCTAAAAGCAATGTAGGAAGCTTTCCTCACAAGATCACCAAAAATGTTGACATTTTTACACTCATGCTAAAAAGGGAAACTTGAAACTTTGTTTTCGATGGAAGGCATTGATGAATGAACCTAATTGGGAGAAAAGTCATACAGTTTTATTGTGTTTTCAATTGCAGTCATTAATTAACAACATACAATATGCAACTATGTGTGTTGTTACAGAATGTAACACCTCACATAGTATGCCATTACATGTTCTCTTTCAAAAAGAAAAATAAAATCCCCAAAGGACCAATGCATTACCTTGATGATGACAGAATCACAGTTTATGTGAGATGTTAAACTCAAAAACAACAAACAAGGTTATAGTTTACATGTAGAAGAGTTCATTATTAAGTTATAAGTACATCAAATTTCATTATTTATTTATGTTTAAATACTATTAATCATGTGATTGAGTTGTTTATTTCATTATATAATCAATACATATCATAAAAGATGAATGTAGAAAGAAGTATACAACTCAGTTATAGAAATTAATGTCATTTATTCATGAAGAAATTTAATGTTTCCCACACAAACCGTGGGATGTAACTTATGACTATTGAATAAAAGATACATGTGCAAAAATCTAAAAGTAAAAGAGTGTAGAAGAAACCCATCATTTCCTTAGTGTAGTGCCCACTTCCCTTCGACACTTTTGATATTGATCATGATACTACTGACTATATTATGGACATTATTATAGTTTTGATTTAGTATGGTGTTAGATGTCAGATCATGGATTATTGTTGACTCTGATTCATATATGATGCATGATGATTATTAGAGACATTTTATATAGATGTTGACATGTTGTTGGACATGGTTATTTATTTATATATATATATATATATATATTATATTTATATATATATATATATATTTATGGATGTTGTTAGGACATGTGATATTTAGATATATTGAGTAGACCAAGAAAATTGAATTTAAAATTGATGATTATATAGTTGATGAAATTGTTAGTGATATTGTTGATTATCTGGATGTTGTAGTGATTCATATATATATATATATATATATATATATATATATATATATATATATATTCATTTTTGAAATTATATTATATATTCGGCCATATGCCAAAGGGGTATTTGTATTGTGCAAGTTAAAAATATCACAACAAACATCGGGGATTGGAGACCAACCACATTGGAATTCTAGATGAATTCAACAAGGTCACCATGGCAACTTGTATTGTTTGTGTGTGTGTTTGATTGTTAGGATTTCCATGGGGGCGATCACCTTTAATTATGACCAAGGGTTATGTGTATTTCTTTATTTAGTTTCTTTTTATTGATGTGTGTATGTATTTATTAAGTGATGTATTTACCACTTTCATTATGTATTAATTGTGGTAAATTAATGTGAGTAAATATGTTGTTAAAATTAATTAATCAAATCGGGACATATCAAAGTAATTATTAGAGTTGTTGGCCTAAACTTAAAGTGTTGTAAGTGATGTGTAAGAGATGTGTAAATTAATTTTGGAGTATGAAACACTCCACCTCCTTTTGAAATTTGAATTTATCCTTGGAGATTGATTTTGGGAGGCTTGTGGGACAAGTTAAACATGTCCCATACCTCTTAAATTTGTATGCCAACCTTATCTATGGTTGGATGGTTTAAATCTAGCCTTCATTATATTTTTTGTAAGTCAATTTGTATGCTTTAATTGCATTGTCTTACACGCTTTCAATTTCAATCCTTATGGGGTGTGGGCTTGAATTTGATTGTGTAAGTAAAACTGTCATTTATTCACCGCTTATTTATCAGTGCCTTGAGATTGAAGTTGAATTATGAGTTAGAGTTGAGGATGTGTGATGTGGCATCCCACATGGATCCACATCATCCAATTCTCTTTCCTCTTCTATATATTTGAATTCATTGGCTTGTTTTTGGGTTACTTCACCTTGCATTGCTTCATTTTGGGTTACTTCTTTCTATTTTTAGATCTCTTGCCATTTTTGAGAAAGTTGGAGATTGTTGAATGTTGGTGGGTTATTGATCTTGGACTATTTTACATTGGAAAGATTGTTGTTTGGAACTTTGGAACAAACTTCATCATGGAGAGGTAGGATCTTGGCTCTTTAAAATGCTCTTCTCTTATTTATGCATATGTAAATTTTGTGAATGTTTTGATATTGCTTGTTGGTTGGTTGGGTAGATGGCCTAGGTATGGTGTAGGAGAAGACTATGGGGATTCTTGTGGGGAGGCATAAGTGTTTTGGGGAGGTATAAGTGTGGAGGGAGTTGGTATTTTGGTTCCACCTTATAAAATAAATAGCTTGCATTTATTTACTCATTATGGGGTGCCATAAGAGGTTAGGGAGGCATAAGGAAATGTGAGGTATAAGGGGTACTTGGGGAGGCATAAGGGCATGTCAGGGATTTGAATTGATATATTTTGGTGGTTTGCTTTCAGGTGGTGATACCCATTTCCCCTTTGGGAGGCATAAGTAGATTCCCCCATAGTTCTTGCTCCTTTGGCTTGCATGATGAAGCCTAAGTTTTGTTAGTTGATTTCATGTGGTTGCAAACTGCATTATGTTTTGAATTGTGTGTTGAATGTGAAAGATTTATTTTCCGTTATGGAAGCCTATTGTTGCCATGAGTTGAAAAACATTTCTTATTGCAATGTGGTTAGGGCTTGGGGCCAATGAAGAGGATGGCTTATCCTTTTCATTGGATGTCTTGGTTGGTTGGAGAGTGTTGTCTTTCCTCCTATTTTGTTGTGATTAAATTGGAGAATGATGGATCTTCTTGTTGTTGTTCTGGAGCTGAGAAAGAAGACAGATTCGCAGTCCTTGTTGAGATTTATCCTTATTGTAAACATTTCCCACTTGAAGTGGATGACATTGTATATTATTTTTGTGATGAAGAGTTACTCTGTTTTGGAAATGAAATCCCCTTTGAATGTGAAAGAGATACGCTCTGTAATCTGTACTGTGTAAAAACGTGAAAGTGCATTTGAATGAAAGGAAAAGAGAAAGAGATGTATTCTAAAGTTGTATTTGATCAATATAAAAGAGAAGTTGTAAAAGAAATCTTTTCAATTGAATAGATGTTGTTTTACCTTATACAATGAAGTTATTATTGTTTGAAATATGCTTTGAAAATGTTGTACAACTCTTTGTTCGAATGTGGAAAATGTATTCAGAATTATTGCATCCTCTATGTTTTGAAAAGCACGTTTTTGGAAAGGAAATAGAAATTTCTTTCTTGTTTCTACATTTTGATTGAAGGAAATAGAACATTGTAATATTGGATTAGAATGAAATCATATTTTAAAGTTTGGTAAATGTAATGGATCAATTCGAGTTGGAAGTTGTAGAGCTCTGTTAGATGATTTTCAAACTGGCAAATAATTATCAAAAAATGTACAGAATGACCTCCGTAGACTAGGAAAGACATTTGAAACATTAATACAAGCTAAGAAAGATCAAAATGATCCCAAAAAACTATAATACTTAAGAAATTTTCATAGAACCTTTCAAAATCAAGCTCAAACAATTTCTCAGTCGTTTTTGTTGTTAAATTGGGGAAATTCAAATTGATCTTCAATCAAACAATTTAACCCTTGAAATCTATCCTAAATTCTTCCAAGTGAAATCCTCCATGTCTGTTTGGCATGTTGAGAAAGAATTAATGGCGGATTTGAACAAATAATTGATAAGTTAAAAATACCAGTTCACTTTCTAAGTGAGAAAATATGTTTCTTCAAAATTCACCCTTGAATCTTTATCAAATTAAAATTTTCAAGGTTTTTGTGCAAATAGAACATCGAGAGCTTTCCAACAACTCTAGATGAACTAATTAGTTAAATGGTTTGAAATCGAAGAGGCAATTTTGGGATGCAGGAACAACATGAGAGAATTAAATATATTGCATTTAAGTTTTGAGATTTTATCTTAATAAGAGCACAATAATGATGGTAAGTAATAAAATGGAGTGATGAAAGTACAATGTAGAAGTTGGGTGATGGTGACAAGTGCACAAGGCTTGCATAGATGCATTGTGTAAGGGTTTGATTTTACAATGCATGTTGGTTGCACAAGGTAAATATTACAATGTTTCCATGAAGTTATGAGGGCTAGGAAGAGTCTTTTGCATTTTGGTATTTTTTCAATGTTTGCACAATTTCAAGGTATGGTCATGTGGGCTGAGAAAAATCCTTAGGTTAGTGGCTAACCAACACATAATAATAGTGTATGGATGACTTTATTTTCTCGATGAAACATGTTAGAGGAGTGACAAAGAGTCATGAAGAGAAACTATCTATGGACACACATCACCAAAAGAAACAAGGTCAACATACATGCACGTCTCACAAATTATTTCATATATCTTTAACCTTGATGTTAAGGATTGATTATCTTCAACCATCAAATTTGAAAAATGTAGGAGGTCATGTAGAAAGACAATGTGGTGTTTAGAGGAGTTAATGAACTCACTTAGAGGAGTTAGAGTTAGTGAATCTTGTGAAGGGTCTTGGAGAAACGCCATAAAGGAGGAGATGGCTATTATAGACCATCAATACACATGAGATTACCAAAATCCCTAGGATGGGCTTGGTAGAGAAAATAATAGAGAGGGGAGATAAGATTTCATAACTAAAGAGCTAAGGGCATGTAGGAGGAGTCCGAGATTACCATGGTGCACAACTAAGCGCGCAAAATATAAGGCCACATGGAAAGGTGGGAGACTATAGAGGAGTGTGCAATCAAAGAAGACTCCAAGACGAGGAGTTAAGGAGCGTGAAGACAAAGGCACACATAACAATGTGAGAGTGTAGAAGCCATCTAAGAGTGGCTATGTCATTATAGGCCATTAGAGCCAAGTGGAGAGAATAACCACTCTAGGATAGGTCCGTAGAAGAATACCAAGAGTCTGTAAAATATCCAAAAGAGAGTTACAAGCTCCATAGAGAGTAGTTGCATGTAGTTACCATAAAGGCCACTAAGCGAATAAGAAGAAACCATTGAGTTTTTGAAGACTTTTGAAAAATTATATCATGTATTACATAGTTAGTTGATTGGTTCAATAAGAGAAGAAATATGGATTAATTTGAGCCATGTGAAACTAATTGGAACTTTATGATGTGATTTTTTACTTCGTAGGGATAATTACAACTCTAAACATGAATCAATCAATCAATCCAATTGAAATTGAAGATGCAATTTTGATACAAGAACATCATGGGGGAATTGGATTTCTTACATAGGTTTTACAATTTTAGTTAAGTATGGAACACATAAGGATAGTGAGAAGGATAATGGAGAAGGGAAAGTGCTGCACAAAATTTGGGTGATAATAATGATTACAAAGGGCTTTCACGGATGCTTTTGAAACAGCTTCAATTATATAATGTATGTTGATTACACGTAAAAATATCACAATGTGTGCATGAAGTTGTAAGGGCAAGGAAGAGTGTTTTACATTATGGTGTTTTGTGTAATGTTTACACAATTTCATGGTACAATCATGTGGGTTGAGCATAGATCCTTGGGTCAAGTGCCTAACTCGACACACAATAATAGTGGACACGTGACATGATTTGTTGACAAAACATGTAAGAGGAGCATGATAAAGAGTCATGAAGAGAAACCACCCACTCAATTCCAACGCAGAAATATATAGAACCTAAGAAAACATAAAGTGAGTCAAGTCCACCATTTGAGGGGATAAAGTGGCAAAGAGGAGAGAGACGAGATGAGTCATGTTAAACAAGTGAAACTTGTCAAGGGTCTTGAGAAACACCATTGTAATAACTTTAGGATTTTATTTGATTATTGTAATAGTCCCAATAGTGGGAGTAGTATTTGTAGATGTCAAGGATTTTTAAATCAATAAAAAAATGTGTTTTGATTTGTTATGTATTATAAGGCATTTCATGAGTCCATATATTTGAGCAACTATCATTATCTTTGAGAGTTGTGAGGTTTGTAAAATCTAATTGACACATCTAAAACTCCTACAAATGTTAGTAACCAATCCAAAAGGCCCCAAAACATATCAAAATGACCATATACTTTCCGAACATAGAGATTTTTTATATAATTTATACCTCAAAGCTTTAAGTTGTATGTTGAATCCCTAAAAATACCTATTTATTGACCATATTATATAATGAAAAACCATCTTCTAAACCATGACTCATAAATTTGTAAGACTAGTTCCATAAGATGCATACGACCATTATTTCTTATATTTACTAAAATAAATTTAAAGTATAAGTTTTTCAATAATAATAAATGAAAAACTTAAACTTTAAATCTATCTTAGTAAATATATGGCTTACAACAACATACTAATTACCACTACTAAACAGAATGTGTACGTGTTATAACGCATACGCGTTATTCCACGTATTTAAATTCTTGATTTATGAACACATCCATTATTTCATATCATCCCATAATGATGTTCAAATAGGTATCCACATCCCTTTTTTTTTTGTTTTAACATACCAAATTGACTTGTTAATACGTGTATATCCACTATTTCTGCTTTTTAAGGTGGTTTTGATTAATTTAGATATGTTTTGGTAAATTTATTCATTACACAATACAATGAATATCTTGAGAACATCCGTGAAGATGGCTACTACTCCATATTGCTTCAAAAGGTGCACTAGTTTCCCATATATATGCACTTTAGGTTCCTCTATATTTTGACTCATTCCATCTCTATTTTGAATGGATTTCAAAGAACCCTTTCACTTCTTCTAGCAATTCATTTTCCCACATGGGTTCTAGATATTTATCCTCTTACAAGCGCCTAATTTGGGGCTCAAGATACATATTTAGGGTCCAAGCCTTGTTATTTACTCTATATCCTAGAAACATATGTTTTTCATGTGTTTTTGCAAAGGAAAATTTAATGATGAAACATGACAACTTAACCCTAGTGTCAAAAATTTTGCTTGAAAACCCTTCTAAACCCTCCGATCAAGTATGCCATCTCTCGTGGTGTCTATACCATCCTTGAAATTTTTCATATTTTTTGTACATTCCTTCCTAGTATTCAAAATGTTGAGACAGAGTGACTCATGCCATTTCAGTGCAATGCTTCTAACGGTGGATTCTTCAAGAGGCCTAGTAAAGGCTATTTTGGCCTTTCTAGGATAGGTGTGCATCCTCTCGGGACAAATGTGAAGGCTCAAAATCAATTGGGAGTGATGTAAAGGAGTAAAGAAATGGAGCAGGTTTAGGAAGAATTATGAATTTTTAGAGGTTTAGAACAAGAACAAGGTGAATGCGGATTTTGGAGGGTCAAGGAGCTTGTAGTTTAAAATAGTACATGTGCTTCTAAGATGATTCCGAGAGCTACATAAGGAGTTAGGAGTCAAAAAGTATTAATTGGAAATCTAATGAAACCCTCTACATGATATAACATTCACATTTTTCACAAGACCGAAGCACTTCTTAGACAACTCAATTTTAGCATACACACCTAGTTGTCCCAAGAAAAAAGAGATTTTTGAGGGGGTTTCAGACTAATTGGATCTTGAGATCCATCCCATTCATCTTTTAAGGTGTTTTTGAGCCAATTTAATATAAGGAATCACTGAAAAGACCTCTTGAACTCCCGATACTTGTCTTCAAGGTCTCTCTCAAGGTAAGCTTTCGATACTTAGTCATTTTCACAAGAGGACACATGTCAGCACAAGGTTGTGACATATTTTTTATCCCTTTGTCCCTATTCCTTTGGGATAATGGGGATAAGAAAATGTGCCCAACCTCATTTATTCCTCTTAGACCTCCACATGACCTTGATCAACTCTTCGCAAGCACTTTGACCTAGTTTCTAGCCCTCTCATTGTGCAATGAATGTTTGACACTTGTCAACCTAGGGTGAGGGCACATTTTTATGTCCCTCCTATCCCTGTCCCTTGGGGATAAAGGGGACAAGAAAAATTTTCCCCATGCATGTCCTGGTTGTTGGATTTCCATATGACCAAAATCAAGCTCTGCAGTGCATTTTTAAGACCCTTCTCCTCTCGCCTTTATCGAATCGGTGATCGCCACATGTCATCATCATATTAGGGTGCATTTTTCTATCCCTCCTATCCCTATCCCATGGGGACAGAGGGGATAAGAAAATTTTTCCCATCCCTGTTCATGCTATGATTCTCCATGTGACCTAGTTTTGGCTCTCCGGTTTAAGTGCTTGTTTTTTACCCTTTCCCCATCAGGCAATCAATGGATCACTTATCAAGCTCATATCTAGGCTCATTTTTCTTCCCCTTCCCCCTTCCCTTGGGGATAGAAGGGACAATATCCATCAACAATTTCTCCAATTATCAGCTACAAAGAAGTTTTCAATCACATCTTGCTTGTTTTATGCTCTTGTGAGCACAAAACTATTCGTAGGATCGACCCTCACTCAAAATATTTCTCAAAAAGCTCCCTCCTATGAGAAGTATACACAATTGAACCTGAAAGAGAGAAATCACCATTTTTCAAGAGTGAATGATGCTTTCATCATGTTTTTCATCAAATTGTTGGAGGGAAATCCTGAATCAAGGTTGTCTTCACAAGTCATGCTACTTTGATCAAGAGGTATGGGTCTTTCTTTACACAGCTTATGAAATTTTTGTATATCATGGTAGTTAGTTTTGATCTTGCTCCACATAAGATGCCAAGGTATCTACATGACATTATCATGATGTTTTAGATATGTAGGCAATTTTTCTCACATTAATGGTATGCTTAAGAATCAAAAGAAGAAAGGTGTTTCATTCCCTATCTTTGTCAATATCTTCTCGTGGAGAATGCTAATGATGCCACAAACTTGGAAGATGCCTTATCTCCTTTGAATCTCTACTCCTACACTCGAAGAGTGGACTTCAATATTCCAACAAAACAACCTTAAAAAACATTCCACCTACTCGATTTGCACCATGTTTTGCAAGTGTGAATACTATTAGGTGAACTATGTAGATGATTTTGAAGTCAAAGAACTTGGTCATAAGAGAATAAAAATTGGGCAGATGAGAAGATTAGAGTTTGATTAGTATGAGGATGGGATTAAAGATGATGGCACCAAATTTATGATTAGGAGTACCGAGCTATTAAAGTCTCACCCTCCCATAAGTGTCTTGGAGCATCCGTGAATTAGGGGATATAAATGAGTGAACCGAAGCAATAATCTAGAGATCGAGGGAATGGTTCAAAAATAAGAAAGCTTCCCTCATCGCATTAGGAGGTTTCCCAACTCTCAAAAGGAAAACATCCCATATTTCTTCTTCAAAATCAATTAAGAAAGCTTCAAGCTTTGCTCACTCAAGAGAAGACTAGAAAAAGGAAATCAATGGAATCCGAGGATCTCGCATACAAGAGATTACACAAAAAGAGAATTACAACGTAAGATCCTATCAAGTTTTGGAACAGGGGAATTTAACCCAGTCATCCATAAATCTTATAGCATTCTCAAAGTTTCTCCTCGTTGGTAGCTACACCAGCTCCACTAGTGTAAGATGTGCTATCTAACTCAAAGCCGAAACAATTGATGATCGGGAGAGAATCCCGCACGATTCAACAAGCTTGAACCCTAAACCTAAAACCACTGAACCATGAGCCCTAAACCCTAAACCCTAAACCCTAAACCCCGAACCATATTTCATCAATATTTCCTAGTCTCGTGCCTAGAACCATCATTGAGTCTACTTATAGAACTACCTTGTTTATGAGAGGTGGGACAAGTAACTAAATGGATATGACATCTACATTGTGACTTGTAATGCATATATTACACATCTCTTCCAAACTTGTTTCTCCCCACATATACTTGCGCTCTTGAATGTAAATTTATTCACACTCTGAAACAAATTTCACATTTCTCATATTTCCATGTATGGTATTATGCAAGCCAGGATGACCCATTGAAGTTTGGAAAAAATAACCATCACAAAGACAAAAAATTAATCTTAAAGGAAACAAAAGAAAATAGAGAATATACCAATGCAAATCTGCAACTTCATCAAATTCATAAGATATATTCAATGTACCTGACATTGATTTGAGCACCTGTGGTGAATACCTGTAATTTATTCAAACAAAGATGGAGTCCATGGCATGAATACTTGATTTTTATCACCAAAATCTACATATAAAGTCTATTTAACTAAAATTTGAGTTTTTTCTATGCACAAAGCAAGAAAATATATTATTTAAATCACTCCGGCACATATACCAACATGCAAATACTCGTAATGACAAAATTAGGCTATTCCAACGCTAAGGCAATGTCATCACCAATCCGCACTATGATAATTCTTCACCGGAACTCTCATGCTATGGCCTTTAGTTTGGTGGATGTAATCTGAAACAAAACAACAACATAACACAAGAATACTATCGACTATGATAAGACAATGATGACAAATCAAATATCAAAATAAATTATAATATTAACATGAAATCAAGTATAATCTCACCCATGAGGTACTTCAAGTGTTATTGACTTCACTTGCCTTTCACCAAGACTATGGGAGAAACTTTACAATTACACCTCTTAATGGCTTCTTCAACACACCTTTAAACTCGATGGCTTCCTTCGCACACTTCCTACAATATTTCTCACTACTTCCTTCTATGCTAAATGAGGGGGTGGCCTCTATTTATAGAACTTCCAGTGCTTATCCATCTTATCTCTAAGATAGGATAAGAAATCCACTCGACGAATCATATTCCATACCTTAACTCTTATCTGTACATGTAAGCTTATCTCTTAAGATAAGATAAACCTTATCATTTTACATGGGTTCCACATTTTTAGACTTTTTACAAATAAAATACACAAAATATTTATGACCTCACTCCTTGTCTTTATTACCAATATAATATTTCTAATTCCTAATCATGTAGACCCTACTTCTCTAATTACCCAAACTTTGACATTTTAACATTACCGACCACTTACGACAAATATTTACTTTTACAACATTCCTATTGTACTTTGACTCGTACCGTACTCCACATTATCAAGCAAGCACCGCATCGACGGCGCCATTATCTTCTATCGACGCTACTACTAATTATACTTAACAACATCCTATTCCTAATACATACATTAATGAAATAGAAATTACGGAGGAAAATTTTAGTGTCGACATCTTCCCCTTCCTAGCTTCTACTCCGTCCTGAGTAGACTATTCTCGTGCTTGGAAAATCTTCAACTTGTCGTGGTTGACCCATTTCAGAATGGGAGTGCCATCCAATTCTCCAAATGGACGTACCATTTTCATGCACACTGCTATTTTGTAGGCCCCATCCATTTTGGAAGAAATTTTCTCTCTGCTCTTTTTTTTTTGTATCCGAATCATATACTAGAACCAAGTCATTCACATGAAATGGAGACCACCGGATCTTTTGATCAAAGTATTCCTTCTCGCTTCATTTTCTTCTTATGGCAGATCCTTTGCTATTTCTCTCATTTCCTCTAAGAAATGAAGATGTACCAACCTTTCTTTTATCAATCACTTTCATCCATCCTTTCATTTTTCATAACTCTCACAAAGGGGAATATCAAACTCAATAGAAGAATCGGATCAATGCCATAGGCCAACTCAAATGGGGAGTATCCTCAAGCTGCTGACTTTGATGTTGCCCTATATGCCCACAATGCTCGCATGAATCCTTTTATCCCATTTATGTACTGCAAGGCCGCATCTTTGCTAGAATTTGACACAACACAAAATTTGTTCGCTCCACCTCGCCCATTTGTGGTTTGGCTTGTATGTTGTTGCCTTCCCGTGCTTAATAGAAAACTTATTGACTAGGGCTTCTACCACCTCATTAATGAAGTGGCTTCCTTGATCTGTTACAATTTCTAATGGGCAACCAAATCGTGACAATGCTTCATATATGAACCTCGCCACTTCATCCATGGAAGTTGTTTTCAATGGCCTAGCTTCAACCCACTTGGTTAAATAACTGTGGCAACTACAATATACTTATTTTGGCGTGATGTAGTTGAAGTGGACCTACAATGTCTATTCCCACTTTTCAAAGGGACCAAGGGGAAGAATAGGACATAATGGAGCCGATGAAGTCTTACTGCTACCATGTGTTTGACAAATATCACATGTCTTACAATAATTATAACAATCTTTAAAAAGAGGGGCTGATAACCTACATCCAAGATCCTTCTTGCTTGTAAGTTGTCCGAGAAGTGCCCTCCACATGTACCATCAGTGGAATTCTTCTAGCAGCTTCCTTCCTTGATCACGCCCCAACCGCCTCTCTCAGATCGTCCCATCGTGTCCTATTCAAATAATAATACTCCATGCAATAGAATATGGACGACTCGGCTTGAGTAATCTTTCTCTTAGTCTTTGATTGGGCACCATCAGAAACTTGAATTCATTCAGATAATTCCAAATATCTATGTATTCACTAGGGATTGTGTCAAGGGATAACAATGTTGCATCGGGAAATCATCATCATCACAAGATGATCCTAAACCATCATAGGCTCGAGAGAGTGCATCCGCATTGACATGCTTCTTTCCCGCCTATCTATAATATCAAATTCAAACTCTTGTAGCAAAATTATCCATCTGCTATCCTCCCCGATGGGTTAGGCTTATTTACAATATATTTTAGAGCCTCGATGATCTCACATAACTAGAAATTTTTGCCCTAAAGCAAGTAATTTCTAAACTTCTTTACAAAGAAAATGATAGCCAGAGCCTCTTTTTCAGCTTATGATAATTTACCTCAAGACTCGCTCATTTGTCTCTGCTCCCAAAGTAAATTGGATGTTCATTCCCATTTTCATCCTTTTGCCTCAAAGTACTTCCTAGTGCCGCATCTCGAGGCATCAAGGTACACAATGAATGGCTTGCTCCAATCTGATTCTTCAAAACAGTGAAGACACCAGGCTTCCTTCAATTGTCCAAAAGCTTCATGCGCCTTATTTCCCGGTTCATAAGTAACATCCTTCTTCAAGAATCAAGTTAGTGGTCAGTGCAATCTTTGAGAAATTCTTGATGAACCTTCTATAAGAACCCACATGGCCTAAAAATGATCTCAACTTACTTCTATTAAGAGGAAATGGTAAATCTTTGATTTTTGAAACTTTATCGATCAAGCATAATACCATCTCTGATACAACATGCCCTAACAAAACGCCTTTAAACATCCAAAGACACACTTTGTAGGGTTTAGTGAGGCTTGTGCTTCATCTAACCTTTGAAATGTTGTCTCCATTTGGTGCAGGTGGTCCAACTTGCTCCCATAGATGCAAAAATCATCCAGAAATACTCTGATGAAGGTCCCAATGTAGGTTCGAACACCCTATTCATCAAACGCTGGAATGTTGCTGGAGCATTACACAACCCAAAAGGCATAACTCTATAAGCAAACGCTCCCAAGGAGTGGTGAACGTGGTCTTCAAATGATCTTTCTCTCGCTATACGAACTTGGTCAGAGCCGCTATATCCATCAAAGAAACTATAAAGACTCCCGCCACCTACTTCGCCCAAGATCTGATCTCAAAATGGAAGAGGGTAATGATCCTTCTTTGTTGCCTTATTGAGCTTCCTCGTAATCAACACAAATGCGTAGCTTCCCATTCTTTTTTATTGAGATCACAATGGGAGAAACCCATTCTGAATTCTCCACAAAGAAATATGAATCCCGCATCAAGCAACTTATCTATTTCTTCTTTTTTTACAATCCTTGAAAAATTAGGATTCATTCTATATGGCATTTGCTTTATGGGCTTAAGACCATCTACCACCAATACAATGTTCTACCCAACTTACTTGATGAGTTCCTTGTAATCAAAAGTGAATAGGTGTATGTACCTTCAAAGAGCCGAGGTAGGATTCCTTCTCACTCTCCATCACAAAGATCACCAATCTTTATTTGTTGGAGACGATCATCAACTTCTTCTTCGTATAATTTTATGGGGTCATGAGTTGGTGTGACTCGAAGGATATCCATGACTCGAAACATCCACCTCACTTTCTTCATCTTCAAAGTGTCCACTTCACCGGTACTAGAGTAATCGAGGATGTCCAATCATCGCCATCACTTGAATCCACAAAGTTCTCGCTTTTATGATGTCGAGGATCACATTTATCTTCACCCTCTCTCTACCACGCCCAAGTGTCATGAAACCTTCATTCCAGAGTTTCTTGCATGAACTCTCCTTAGCCATGGTCTTCCCAAAGAGATTGGGTACGCAATACTCATTTTTCATCACCCGAAAGTCTACCACACATACCACACCCATAATGAGATATCGCACATTTGAAACTACACCTTCTCGGTTTAGTTTTTCCTTTATTTAATGACCTTAACATAAGTGTCAAGGGCGATCAATTTTTAAACCCAACATATTCATTACAGTGACTCGGTCATTACATTAATCGCAGACCTCCATCAACTAAGACATCATGAATTGAAATACCATTACATAATACCTCACTTGGAGCATAGGGATCTACCTCCTCGCCCAAAACAGTGGACCTCAACCTCCTTCCTTCTTCGAGCATTGAGTCCACCTCGCAACTCCCGCCTTCTCTCGAAGACATAGCCAAGAGTTGACCATATGTAATATTTGCAGAGCCTTTTGGATGATCTTCCAAGATGGAGTATGGTCCTGCCCCGTGAAATCGTAAAATCCCGCACACCCAACTTTCTTCTCCTATGTTTCTTACTAGTTTCTTCTTTCATCTTCTTAGATCATTTCCATCTTGATTATCTTTTTCTTTCTTTCTTTTTGTTACAAACACATCTACTTCATTATTTCTCGCTCTTATCTACTACATCAAAAGAATTCACAGTGCTTTTCCTTTATCATTATCTCCTTTACCGTATGTAGAAGCTCTATCCGACAATTATACTTATAATGACCCTTTTTATAACAACCATAACAAACAACTTCAGAAATATTTCTTTTGACCTCTATCTCCTCCCCGAGAACTAAATTCCTTTCCTCAAGAAGATTAATAGTTAATCGACCCATCTTTTTGAGATCTTCATACTCGTGAGATGTACTAGGAGAAATATTTGTGCTCACCGGAGTGGTCAGGATTCTGACCAAAGGTGCCGTGTAGGCTCTACTTTAGCAACAATTTCTTTGGGCTCCTCTTCCATGCTTTCTTCTTGCCTTCTCGCAATCTCCTTTGCTTGTTCAATGGTAGTTATGGGCGGTCATACTTCACTCGTTGTCCGATCTCCGCTTCATCCCAAGAATGAAGTGCTTACAGAGGAGATTATCCACGCCATTCATCAACCCATCCGCTAGTCCTTCCTTCCGATCTCGGGCATCGAGCTTCCTCCTTAGCTCTAAACACGAGCATGATAATCCCTTATCTTCTCCTTCTCTCCTTGGGATAGCTTTGTGATCTCGATCATGAGATCTCGCATATTTCGTTGTTCACCAAATTCTTCAAGAAAACTTTCAGCTAATAAATCCCATGAATTTTTCACATTATCACCTAGTGTTTCAAACCACCTAAGTGTCAACCATCCAAAAAGGTAGGAAAAATTCAGTCCATTGTTCTCTTTTATAAGGCCATTACAAATACAAGATCGCTTAAACTCTCAATGAAAGAAGAAGCATCTTCATTAGATTGAGCTGAAAAAAAGAATCTTTCCCATTTTCAAAAGTAACCACCGTGAAATACCAACTCACAAGTACAATCAACAAGACTTATGTGTACAAATAATTGGAATCACTATACTAGAAAGTGACTTTACACCTTTCTACAAAATAAAATAGAAATGACTGAAACTATGGTAAAACTTGACTTACTCATGCGTAAAACTCGACTTTACTGTGGTAAACACTATTCATAAAACTAAAAAAGTGAAGTTATCATGGTAAATACTATTCACTTTAAAAAGTGACTTTATCATGCGTAAATACTATTCCAAAGCAAAATGACTTTACCATGGTAACTACTATTCATGGCAAAAATGACTTTACCATGGTAACTACTATGCACACAGAAAAACAAGGTTACCCTCCAATTGATTTTTGACTAAGTGGGAATATCTCTCCGTAAAATCCACTAACGAGGAATGGTCCCGTGAATGGAACCAAAATGTCATCACCAATCCTAAGACTATGATAATTCTTCACCGAACTCCTCGTGCTATGATTATTTACTAATGCACAACCTTTTAGTTTGGTGGATGTAACTGAAACAAAACAACAACATAACACAAGAATACCATCGACTATGATAAGACATGAATGATGACAAATCTGAAATATCAAAATAAATTATAATATTAACATGAAATCATGTTATAATCTCACCCATGAGGTACTTCAAGTGTTATTGACTTCACTTGCCTTTCACCAAGACTATGGGAGAAACTTTACAATTACACCTCTTAATGGCTTCTTCAACACACCTTTAAATCGATGGCTTCCTTCGCACACTTCCTACAATATTTCTCACTACTTCCTTCTATGCTAAATGAGGGGGTGGCCTCTCTATTTATAGAACTTCCAGCTTATCCATCTTATCTCTAAGATAGGATAAGAAATCCACTCCGACGAATCATATTCCATACCTTAACTCTTATCTCGTACATGTAAGCTTATCTCAAGATAAGATAAACCTTATCATTTTACATGGGTTCCACATTTTTAGACTTTTTACAAATAAAATACACAAAATATTTATGACCTCACTCCTTGTCCTTTATTACCAATATAATATTTCTAATTCCTAATCATGTAGACCCTACTTCTCTAATTACCCAAACTTTGACATTTTAACATTACCGACCACTTACGACAAATATTTACTTTTACAACATTCCTATCATTATCTTCTATCGACGCTACTACTAATTATACTTAACAACATCCTATTCCTAATACATACATTAATGAAATAGAAATTACGGAGGAAAATTTTAGTGTCGATAAAAAAATCAGGAAGCTTCCTGGCAAAGAGGAAATAATTATTTAATGTAAAATCCTCCTTCCCTTGGTGCCAAAACCTCGCCCGAGCTACGATCTTCATCAAAAGAAATAAATGCTTCTCATTTATGGTGTCTCATGCTTATATAGCTTTGTGCTTTTGCTATTTTTAATAATTGTCTCTTCCTATTTCTGGAAATTTAATTAATTAATAACCATGTCTATTCATCCAATTTGGGCGCCCAATTATGCATGTTGCTGGTTGCTTTTTAAATAATTTATTTTATTTATTTTTAGCATGCATCCTTGACTTCTCCTTATCTCTTCCACTTGCATTGACTTTCCTTCTATTTATGGCGTCAAAATTGGGTGAATAAACCATTAATAAATATTATTAAATGCATTGTTATTCACCTAAGGTGGGTCACACTTTTTGGCAAGAGGAATTGCTAAAAATAAGAAGTCAACTTGATGGGAATTTCCACTCTGCACTGCAGCTCCAAAATCCCCTTCCACTTAAGTGATTTGACTTTCATCATGGGAATTTTTACCTGCAAGCTCAGGTAAGAAAAATTCCCATTTGGCTTTAAGTGATTTTTCTTTATAATGGGAATTTTTACTCTACAAGGTAGGTAAGAAATTCATGCTTACCTACCACTACCAAAATTCTCATCAAGCTTAGATGACTTTGACTTCATGGGAAAAAGTATCCCTCTGACAAGGTGTAAGAAATTCTCATGCCCGCCACTACCAAAATTCTCATTCGATGAACTTAGATCTATTTATTCCAAAAATGTGACTTGCCTAGGAGAGGCTTTTTGTGCTCAACTTCATCTTTTTATTGAGATCGAAGTTTGCTTTCGAGGCCTAATTCTTTCAATTAACAATCATAAATGATCTCCAAATGCTCCAGAAATTAAACATACTATACAAGACAAAGAACGGACTAGGAATTAAATGAAAGACCACAGAAAACTCGAAAAAATTTCGCAAATGAAATAAATAAATAAGAAAAATGTTGCCAAAAGTCCACATTTTCCTATTGAAATGTGTGAATACATGCAAAAACTCAACATTCAAGTTAATTTACTTCAACATTATTTATTTAAAAATAATTAAATAAAAAATTCATAAACAAAAAACCTCATGAGGGATAAAGTGAGTTTCCATTTGGGTATTTTAAATTGGCTCATATGATTCATGGAATATCTTAATGTAATACAAACATCTTATGGCAATAAAAACACGAAAAGATCCGTTATTTTAAAAAGAATGAAATTTTTTTCAAATGGGTAGTCCCAAATTTTAGGGTGAAATTGGGACACCACTCGCTCCGTCTCGTGGACATCTTTGCCTCTCTTTCAAAATGACAGAGTAAAGATGAGATCCCAACTTCTCAACATTGGTTTCATATCTTGTCCATTGGGTTTATGGTCGCAAACAAAAAGAAAAGGAAACAACAAAATTTTTATTTATATATAAACATGTTTTACTCATGTATCTCGGCCTTTCTGGAACAATGATGTTGCTTTGGCAAAGGGTAACTCAATTCCATCCCGGTAGGTAAGGAAGAAAGTATCCATTCCGAAAACTCTATCGATCATGAAGGGCCCTTTCTAGAGTGAATCGATTTGTTGTGCATGCCCTTATGTTCATGTCTCTGTCCCACCAAAGGTACCTAGTCTCCAATCTCAAACTTCCTTTCTTTGGCTTTCTTGTGAAAATACCTTGGGCAAGTCCTTATCAACTTCATCCTTTCTGGTGGTTCATCCTTTCTTCTCTCTATGGTGGATAAATCGCATCAACTTCCTCCATTCCCAAATTTATCTCTAGGGCAGCATTTCGAGGAAGTGGTGTCACCTGATTTCACCCTCGAAATTTGTGATCTACCCTATCCGATAAAAATTTCGTACTTTTAAAATAATGGGTCGCTTTGTGTTTTTATTGCTTGAAAGTTCTCAGTATTGGTCAAGATAATCCCAAAGAGCCATATTATCCTTTTTCGCCAAATACCCAGATGCCCAAAGTTGTTATATTTCATTGTCTGGATTTGTCTCAGTGGGAAATTTGTATTTAATTATTTTGAGCCCCGTATGAGGCTATTTCATACTGCTTTAACTCGTTATGATCGAATATGTCATTACTCTTACGTACTGTAAAGGGTTTTAACTTGGAATAAGTTTTGGGCTTTTTTTGTAACTTTTGGCAATTTTTCATGTTTTTGTGTCATTCCGCTTTCGCTTTTTCGTGAAATTTCTCTAGAACAATTCCTTTGTCGTAAGCCCGATTTTTGGTCCGAGCAGCTGGAAAACATATACGCACATTATGCCTAGAGGAAGTCGCCATCGGAGGTCTGGATCACTGGGAAAAAGTGAAGTCATGCACGGTGTGGGGATGGGCGCATTTTTGGAAAACAAAGGATTTAAGCTGCAATGGGAAAATACAAGAAGCCGCAAGGTGGTGGGAATTTTGTACCCGCCTAATGGGAAAATAACAAGAGGTACTTTTTTCCATGTTATAAAATTCACTTAAGCTGCAATGGGAAAAATAGAGGTCACAGCAAGTGGGAATTTATTACCCGCCTTTTTCAGGTAAGAATTTCCATGATAAAATAAAAGGAAAGTGACTTAAGTGAAATCATGGGATTTTAGTGCTTCGCCTTAGGTAAAGAATCCCATTGTCAAAGTCAAATCACTTAAGTGGATCATGGGATTTTGGTGCCTACGCCTTGCAGGTAAAGAATCCCATTGTGAAAATTTTTAAAATAGAATTATATGTGCAAAAAAGTGCGCCCTTCGTGAGATGATGACAGCCTTTAAGTGATTATTTTAATTAATCTATCCTTTCAAAAAGTGCGCCCAAGCTTGGAGGAAGTCAACAAGTCAAAATTGGAATAAAAGAAATGGATTAAATACATTAAATTTAATTTATTTAATGGCTGCCCCCTTCCTCTCAAAAAGTGCACCCCATTTGGGAGTTATTTAATGATTTTAAAGGCATTAAAACATTAAATTAATTTCTATTTTCAGTGGCTATGGTCAAGGCACACTGTGAAGCTTCAAGTGAAGTGATGTGTGAAGGATTAAATTGGATTAATTTAATTTATTGGATGGTTGTCCTTAAACATGCTATTTTTAAAAGAGAAGAGCATGATTTTTAATTAATTAATTGCCTTTAATTGTTAGGGCAATTATTAATTATAGAATTGTGAAGGTTATATAAGCATGGGCAGCCATATGGGTGAATTATTTGATTCATAGGTAAAGAATTGCAGCCAAGAGGAAAAGTGTGCCCCATTCAAGAAGGATTTTTCTGTGCAAGGTGGCAACAAGGCTAAAAGCTTCCATTTGACGCGATGCTTTGAAGGAGGTAGGTGATTTTGTCCGCATAATTGTTTCGCATAGTGTTACAGAGCTCAAGTGTTGTTGAAAGGATTCATGCTCTCTTTATGTGCAAATTAAACACCATTTTTTGGGGCAGCAGGCTTGAAAAGTGCAGATTTTTACAATTAAAATTCACTATTCATGCTCCGATGGCCATTTTTGTCTGAATAAATTGTAGGAATTCATTACAGGTGTTTTACAAGGAAGAGGAGCTTTTATCAATGTCCAATACATTGCATATATCCTCCGAATCAAGAATTGTCCAGATCTCGCACTAATTTTGAAGAAATCCGCCAAGTAAGAAGAAAAAGAATTATTCGCATAAAGATAGACAAAGCCATGGCGAAGGAGATGAAAAAGAAAGCACGATGGAGTCATGCATCGCTTCCAAACTTGCAGACATAGGAGACACAGATCTAGGCCCGAACCTCTTTCCGATTTGATCGATAGATCCAGAGCGGAAAGACTTCACCATGCGTACGTGCGTTAAAAGCAAAGTGGAATTATCCGAGCCGCAACTTTTCCATGTACAACCCGCTGCCAAAATTTGTTATGGAATGCACTAGATCTTACCATCCTTCATCTAGATCAAGCGTGATGCTTTGGGAAAGACAATAATTCGCTTGACGCAGAGTTCATCAATTATTGTTCAAGATTCCAAAGCATGAAAGGTGGTGACTTCCATTAACATTCAGATGCCGACAGAGATGGGAGAAGCATAGAGTTGATTTGTGAGCATAATGAATAAATGATACATGAAGAAGCCTAGATCTCCTTCAAAGTTCCCGAGAACTCTTCCACACCCAATTTGGTGCAGTGTAGGAGGTAGATGATGTCGTCAAATCATATGCAAGATGAATGGTGAAGCGAATGCCTACACTTTTCGTACATGGATGTATGCTTTCATCAGACCATCAAAATCAACAAGGTTGATTCTATAATCAATTGGTCGGAAATTATTAAAGAACAACATGGTGAGCAACTCTAAACGTGAAGCGACTTTCAGCTTCAAGATGACTTCATACTTGTATGATGCAACTTCATAAGGCGTCTTTTCCAAGCCGATAGATGTGGTGTTCTTTCTAAGGACCCCATTTTCGAGTGCTACCCATACCATACGTACCAAGTGCAAGAGAAAGATTTCAAAGTGATCAACGATGAATTCTTCTATGATTTCATCTGCAGGCTAGACAAAGACTTGAAGGCCAACAGGGTAAGCAAGGAAGCGTGGGAAGCTTTGTCCAAGATTAGCAGTCTATTCATTCAATTTGTAGATTTCACATACCTCAGGGTTACATGGTTTTCTAGAGAACCAATAAAGATGCCCAAGTATCCGAATGATAGATTGATCACCATGGAGCTAAGCAGGTAACTTGTGGAGTTACACGACCTTCACCAAAGCGGAAAAAGTCTACGTGGCTTCTTCCCAATCACTCGTGGGATATTACAAAGATTAGCATTCATAGAGCTCGGGGGATGGAGGCGCAAATGTTATCCGAGTATGAGCAAGAGTTCTTCCTCGCACGGCTGAACTTCGATCCATTTGGAGTAGCCAGGAAGACAATCTCCCAGGAGTACGCACATGTGCCTTCATTAGAAGATTTCTGGATGAAGTGCAAAAGTGAGTACAAGGTTAGAAAGAGAGATTTCAGTAGGCTATCATCAAAAAGTGTTCAACTTTGGAATAGCGTGGATACCTGGATCTTAAAGATGATGGGAATGTGGTACTTGAAACTTACCATCAAATGGGAGGAGATAAAGCCATACTACGTAATAACATAGGAGGTCAGAACACAATCAAGAAAGGTCGAGTCGTGGTTGGTGAATACTTCAAACCGGTTCTTGATGAAGGGATATTGCCTTGATGAAGCATTGATGAATCAAGTCACGGAAACTTCGTGCAGGAGATTCCTCAAGTAAAAGCACGGAGGAGAAAGCAAAGCAGAAATTCGAGAAGTTGAAAGTGCATAAGATCTCAATCCAAGGAGAAGATCACTTCTACGACCATGACTTTAACTCCGGTTTCTCCAAAGACTCCAAGACTTCACCAACTATCGCACCACAAAGAGCAGAAGCTTCCATTCCTCCACCGAATCCAGCGACATTCATCTTCTCCCTCGCCCACTTCATTCAAAGCTTATTCCAGAGGATACGTTGAAGCCGCAGATGGTGGAATTCGAAGGGCTTTGTCCTCTGGATGACTTAAGATGGCAGCCATAACACCGTGGCACTTTCCGGAGAGGATGCAGAGCGAAGATGGTAGTACACTCAATGACTTCTCATTCTCCGAGAAGTAACTTCTGGAATGGTTGGCTTTGCGGCAGCTTAGTTCCGTGTGAGAATGGAGATGAACTTAGAGGAGCACGACTTGCAGCTACCCAGAATCTGGGCGGAAGAGACAGAAGGCCTAAAGTTGCCAAAGCAACTTCTAGGTTGATCATCGAGGATTCGAGAGAGAAGTTTGCTGAGATATCAATTCCAGCATAAGGAAAGATAGAGGAGGAGCTCACGGCAGAGGATGTGACAATAACCAAAGTACCCCTGGCCAAGCCACCACCAAGGATCAAGCAGGACACACAGATATCGATGGATGCTTTATTCTCTTAGGCTTGATAAGTGAAAAGGTGGAGAAAGAAGAGCTGCAGAAGAAAGTATTTAAATTATGTGAGATCATAGCCAAGGTTGCTTAAACCTTCCATTCACCCCATTTCGAGTAGGTGAGTGATCATCTTATGCAGAAATGGAGGATGCAAGCAATCAAGTAAAGGCTATTGACGAATGGAAGGATTTGATTATTCATCAAACTTCTGTACAACTTGGAGAAGTGCCAACCCGCCTAAAGGTTATGGATGATGCAGCAAATCAACTAAAGCAACTGATGGCAAACATAGAGGCATGAATACAGTTGCAGAGAGTAACCTGAGTATTTTGGCCGAGATCAACAAGCTGCCGGAGATGTATTGATTGTGGAAGATTGTACCGGACGGATCAGTTGAGAAGGGGAAGTAGCTAGAGTTTGTAGTATCTTTCCGTTTGGAAATCTGCAGAGTTTTGCTGAAGAGGATGCAGGCACTTGAGAGTAGGACATCAGATTTACCAGTAGCATGCTGTCATTTCTTTCACTAAGAAGAGAGTGGACGGAATGTCACTTCATACGTGTGGATCATCTCAACTAAGGTGCCTAATTCCCTAGAAGGATCTCTTCTAATGATACAAAAGAGAATTGACAAAGCTACCAAGCCTTTCATGATGAATTCTAT